>OZ018393.1:43076886-43392173 GCA_963969525.1 Ontholestes murinus | reverse complement strand
TAAAGTTATGTGTAAACAGGTCAAAATTTGAAGAAGGCAATAGGCTGTGTGTATCAACCTGGATAATGGTTTATTAGTGGAGTAATTAAACCGATGAAACTTTACTCTGAAAAGTATTTTGGATCTAGTAGTGGTTCCACCACTTTGATAACAAAAGTTAATCAAATTTAGAAGAGGGGGACAAATAGTATATCCATTGAGTAACTTATATCAAATAAATTCCTACGAAAAAGTAATGTCACCATATTTAAGTTTAGCAGTAATACATTATAGTTAATATTAATGCGACTAATGATTAATTTAAAAGATAATTCGCAACACCTTCTAATGCCTTAATTAAATATTGTTGATATGGATACTAAATTGTTGCCGCGTATTCTAAAATGGAACGAACAAAGGTGCAATACAGAATATTCAAAGTGCCAACAGTAAAGTCAGAGGAGATTCGCTCAATGAAGCCAGCATCTTATTAGGTCTGTTCACTATTGACAAAATGTGAGTTTTAAATGACAATGACTTTTCAAAATAAACTCCCTGGTCATTAATACCAGATACTCGTTCAAGTAATATATTATTTATATGATAATTGCTTTGAATGTTTGTTCTATTTCGATTAAAAATTATAGTTTTACATTTATTAATATTTAAAAATAATTTGTTTAACAAACACCATTCGTATAGATTATTCAAAACGTTCTGAATATTTACAATATCAGACACAGATCTTACAGTATGATACAACTTCAAATCATCGGCATATAATAACTGTTCACTATGCTTTACAACGCTTGGAAGGTCATTAACAAAAACATTAAATAAAACCAACATGGGAACCCTAAATTCTGCTGAAATACAGTTGTCCAATTTTACCATCTGATATTTATCCGAGAGGAAACTCTGGATCCAATTAACGACATTATCAGGAAAACCAAGACAACGCATTTTTTGCACCAGAACCTTATGACAAACCTTATCGAACGCCTTGGAGCAGTTAGTCTAGATGGCATCTACCTGACACCCACTCTCCAAGGCCTCCGAAAGGTAATTTTGGTACACTAGTAAATTCGTTGTTGTGAACTTACCAGAGGAGAATCCATGTTGCTCATCAATTATTATGTTTTTAATGTCCATTTCAATTGTTTACTTACAAGACTATCAAGTACTTTTGGTATAGCGGCTTGAATGCAGACTCCACGGTAATTATTTATATCGGTGCGATCTCAACTTTTGAAAATGGGTGTAATAAAGCTCTTTTTCCAGACGGGAGGCACACATTGCTGATCTAGAGAGAGATTGTAAAGCATAGTAAGGTTTTCCCCTTTCCCAGATAGTATATGCACATTTTTTAAGGAATAAAAACGGAATGTTGTCTGGCCCACACGACAATGATGATTTTAAATGAAATACACACATAAAACCAATAGTGAAACAGAAAGAGGGATCAATGTAATGAACATTATTATTAATATTACCCGAAGTACCCGATGTATCACTCTCACAATACATGCTCGCAAAATATTGGCCAAACGAATCAGCAAATTCTTGCAAATTGTTGCTTTTAACATGATTTAATGACATTTTTAGGGGAAGCCCTTTCTCGTATTTTTGTGATCTTGTTCAAACTTCCAAAAATTATTGCTGTTATAATGAATGTTTTCCTCAATTTTACGTATATAATTTGCATATAACTACTTATTATTTAGGGAATTACACTTTTGACGCAAGTCGTGGAATATTAAGTAATCTGAATAATTATTAGAATTTTTATATGTCTTCTGAGCAACCTTCTTAGCTTTAATCAAATTAATTAATGCATAGTTTAACCATTTTGAAAATTTGCTTTCACAGTGAACCTTCTTTTTTGGTACAAATAATTCTATTATACCGTATAATAATAAATAAAAAACATCCACAGCACTAATGACATATGGACATGAATTGAAATAGTCGGCCCATATAACACTGGAAATTAAGTTATTGATCGCATTATAATTAGAATTTTTAAAGTCGTAGATTATTAAATCGCAGTAAGCAAACTCATTAACAATTTCACAGTTGAGGACGAGGTTGTAGCCCCGGTGGTGTTTTTATTCTCACAGAGTAGATCATCGGCTAATTTAGAGGAAACATTATCATTATTAATAAAATATAGTCCTTACGTTGTAGAAAATTCACTAATAATTAGAAAAAATACGAAAATATTTCGTAAAATCTAAAACAAATGAGTCTTATTAAGACTACAAGAAACAAATCACTTTTGAAACAACTACTTCTCTAGCTAATACTTCGACAGACATTGAATGATACAAAAGTAATTTGCGTGTTACAAAATAGCAAGGCTATCAAAGCAACACTAGTTTGAACGTATTTCTTTCTGTAAAATGAACTAAAAATGTTTGAATGTACGTTAAATAGTTTATGAGTGACTGTACTATGATAAATTTGGAATAGGAAATTTAGGTTAATATAATTAAAAATAAATTAGCAAAAGCAATTAAATAATTCAATACTCAATTTTATAACCATCTGCAGACACGTGTTTCGAACTTTCGCTCTCTTCAGTACAGCTTCATTATAAAATTGATTTCAAATATAAGTAATGCACACAGCATTACTAAAATAATTGTACGATGAATTGGATGTAATTATGCTGACAGAAACATAGGCTAATTCTAGCTTACATAACTCCAAACTCTTTCCACCAAATTACAATGTTTTCAGAAGGGATCGGCGATGCGGCCGAGGTAGCGATGTTCTCATCGCTGTGAAAGCAACATGTGCAACGACTGTCATCAATCTTCCATACGAAATGTTACCTATAAATATAGATATATTAACAATTCGTTTAATTAAGGATGGCGACACTTTAACTGTTTCAATAATTTATATACCTCCTCAAATACCTCTAAATGCTTATGAAACTGTTTTAACTCTTTAGAGTATTATTTACCTGATAAATATCATCTTATTTCAGGTGACTTCAACATTCTTGAGTATCCATCCAATCAATGTAATAAGTCTTTATTAATATTCAATTTTGTAAATTATATGTCACTTGCTCACCATATTCTTAATTCATCGCACAGGCTCCTGGATTTAATTATGCATTCTAATTCGTTTAATTGTATTGTCAACCACTCAAATTATTGTTTAGTTAACGAAGATCATTATCATCCTGACTTAGAATTTACATGTTACTTGTTTCGAACAAAAGAAAGGGAATTGTTTTCTAATATTAGGACTTTAAATTTTCGAAAGGCCAATTTCCCTTTACTTTATTAAGACATTTCTAAAGCTGACTACATTTCTGTATCGCGATGAATCTCTCCTGATGATGCATGTTCTCATTTTTATAACAGATTAAATAATATATTTGTACTTAGTGTTCCAAAAACAATAAAAAAACAAGTTAAGTTTCCTATATGGTACTTCTCTGTTACAAAGTCTAACATACGTGAAAAAAATAGACAGAAAATAACTTTTAAAGCGCAATTGTCATTTAAATAGACTTAAATTTACGGAATGCCGCCGTAGAGAAATGTTTAATGTGGAAGCTGACTACTCAAACAATATAAAGTGCATTGAAAATAATGTTAAAAATAATCGATAGCAATTATGGACATTCATTAAAAGGCAAAAAGGAGTTCCGCACTTTCCGACAAATATATATTATAATGATAAATTATGTTCAACACCAGAACAGATATCTACATCTCTTGATCAGTTTTTTTCGTCAACGTTTTTGCCCCTGACTTGAAAACACTCCTGTATACATTTAAACACTGATGTCTTGCCCACTCTAGCTCTCAAACGTATTACATTAAATGTCCATGAAGTTATACAATCTTTGAAATCTAACTTCACACGAGGACCGGATAATATTAACAGCCATTATTATTAAAGATTGTGCAGAAGGATTAGATTTACCACTATTGCATATTTTTAATCTCATTCTAACATCATGTACTTATCCTCGTTGCTGGAAACCTATTCACAAAAAGAATTAGATTAATAACATACTACTATACATTACCGCGGTATAGCTTTAATTGTAATTACCCAAAAATATTTGAAATAATATTTATCAATATGTTAAACCTAAAATACAAATAATCTGCATGGTTTCTTAAAAGGCACATCAACAACGACGAACTTATTAAATTTTGTTGACGATATTTCTTGCAATCTTGAAAATCGTTATCAAACCGATGTCACATATACTGATCTAACCAAAGCTTTCGACAGAGTGTCTCACAATACATTACTAACGAAATTGTCAGCTTTTGGACTAAATTATAATCTCTTAAGCCCTATTTCTTCATATTTATCAAATAGGAAAAACGTTGTGTGTTGTCATGGTTATAACTATTTTGTATATACTGCTACTAGTGGGGTTCCTCAAGAGTCCAATCTAGGACCCTTTTTCATACTGTATATAAACGATATTCCCAAACTAAATTCGAATTACCTTATGTACTTTGGCAGATTGTGTCACTCTTCATCATGACATTTCATTATTAGTCGATTGGTGTATCGAAAATAAAATAGAGCCTAATACTAATAAATGCAAAGTTGTATCAGTTAGCAGAAAACACAGTAACATAATTTTAAACTACAAAGTTCCAATTCTGAACGATCATCTCGATCTTATATACACCCCTATTTTTAATGCGCTCGTGTAATTATCACAACTATATATACCTGTGAAATATTTTTTTTTAATTACTTTCTGTTTGAAAATGGTACGTGCAACCGAAATTTAAGTCACAAAAATAAATTTCGTGTTATAGAAACAAAGTTATTAGTGTGTTTTATTTCTGTTCAACATGTATAACGAAGTAGAAGGCTTCAATATCAATAACTAACATTTTGTGTTTCAAAGGTGAGTAAGAGTTCATGTGGATGTAATTAAATGTGAATGTTGGTTTTCGGTAAATATTGAAATTAAGGTTGTTATTATTTTTGTAAATTAAGATATCTAAAATTGGTAATTTGTTATTATTTTCTAATTACAGTTAATGGTATCGTATAAAAGGAGTCTCCAAACTATAGCCGGCGGGCCAAATCCGATCTGTAAAAGCGAATTTAGCAAGCGTATACTTTCTTAGAGCACGTACTGGACGGCTAGTCTAAAAATTATAGATAATTGCAGAAAAATTAAAACGGTTTTGGCCCTAGGAACTTACTGGAGTAAACAGTATGGCCCTAATTTTTGACACTTTGAAAATAAGGACCACATTATTAGTATTATTATTAATTGCCATCATAAATAACGACCTAAATATAAATTCGTTTGTAGACCAACTCAACGGTCTATACCAGGGGTCTCTAAAATATCCAGTTAGAGACCCCTGGTATAGACCGTTGAGTTGGTCTACAAACGAATTTATATTTAGGTCGTTATTTATGATGGCAATTAGTAATAATACTAATAATGTGGTCCTTATTTTCAAAGTGTCAAAAATTTGTATAAAGTGAAAATTGCGTTAGGTTATATAATACTAGTTGTATATACAATTATTTACAAAGTAGAAATTACAATAAATTCCTTAAGTATACATATTATACATTCAACTTACAAACTACTTATTTATTAAATTAAAGATTATAGTTTATAATACGCCTTGAAGCGAATATGGTTCCTTCTCAATTAGGTAGTTTAATAAGGATATTTTGAATCCTTTCAATTTTTTTTATATGCTCCGGGAGAGCACTAAAAAGCTTAATTGCCGAATAATGTACTCCATCTTCTGTGATTTTTCTTATTTGGCGCGGAAAAATGTAGTTGTTGGTTCTGGTTTTGTATGTGTTTAATTTATTGTCACTTCCCTTTGCGTTTTGTGATAAAATATTATGGTTTACATCGTGTACATTCCATAGAAGGTGAGGATGTTATTTGACCTAAAAACCCCGTGAAATGATTCTCTAGTTTTTAAACCATATATGAAGTGCTTTTTTCTGTAGTGTGAAAATTGCCTTAGCGTATGACTTCTTTCCCCAAAATATTATGCTATATCTTATTATGCTTTCAAAATTGGCGTTGTACGCTGTTTTCACCACCGATTTGTTTAGATACTTTGAAAGCTCTTTAAGTGAGTATAGAACTGACCTGAGCTTACTTACTTGATTTTTCCAGTTTATTCTGTTGTCTATGTGAACCCCTAAAAATTTAACCGACTCGGATATGTTAATTTCTTGGTCGTCTAAATTTATGGTTTCGATTTCGTGTGTATTTTTAGATGAACTGAAGAGCAGGGCGTTTGTTTTTTGGTTGTTAATTAATAATTTGTTTTTTTCAAACCATTTGTGTATCTGGGAAAATACCAAGTTTGTATCGGTTAACAATGCATTGATGTCTTTAACTGCAACAAGTACATTTGTGTCGTCTGCATAGTTAACAATCGTTTTATTATCGGATTTTATTTCGAGATTTAGGTCGTTGATGAACAATAAGAAGAGAATTGGTGCTGTTAAACTTAGTTAATGTAGTTATTCCAGCTGGTTCAGATTGAGCCGCAATACCGTCCACATTAATAACCACCCGCTAGTTTCGATTGCTTAAGTACGACCTAAACCAGTTTAGGGCATTACCTCTAATGCCATTTTTTATATCATCAACATATCTGTACCATGTAACTCATCACTCAATAAGTCTCCAGCCTAACTAAGAAAAAAAATTTTTTTTTGGAAATTCCAATTTATTTATCAACATACTCTCCTTCAAGAGTAATACATTCATTCCAACCCTCCTTTAACTTTTCGATGTTCTTTATGTGAAACGATTTGTCTTTGCTCTCAAAATAAGCCTTAGTTTCGGCAATCACTTCTTCATTTGAGCCAAATGTCTTTCCTTGGTGCATGGCCCGCTGGGGCCAAATCTATAGAGCACGATGGGTGGAAAAGCAATTCAAAGCGTAATTCAACCAATCTAACCATTATTGACTTGTGACACGGGGTATTGTCCTGGTGAAACTGCACTTTTTTATTTTGAACGTGGGGCCAATTTTTCTCGATTTCTGAACTTAATCGATCCAAAAATGCCATGTAATATTTACTATCGATGGTATTGCTTTCTCAAGATAGTCGATGAACAAAATTCCATGTGTGTTCCAAAATACGATGTTATAATCTTGCCAGACGACTTTTGAGTTTTTGGTCACTTTGGATGACTTTCACCGGCTGCTGTCCACTTTGATTCAGGCCTGTAGTATTGAACCCATACTTCATCTATTGTCACATACCGATGAAATAAATCCTTTTTATTTTGCTTGAACAGCTCCAAACAGCGCTCTGAATCTTCGACGAGTTGTTGTTTTTGGTTCGGTATGAGCAAACGCGGCACCTACTTCGAAAGCAAATTAGCCATGCCTAAATTTTCAGCTAAAATTGCAAAGACACTACCTTCTGATATCTACAAGGTATCAGCTATCTCATAAAACTACATGTTACGGTATTTTAAAACTCTGGACATTTTTTTATGTTTTTTGGAACAACACCCAATTTTGGGCGTCTAGAGCTATCAGCATCACCAGTGCTTGTACAAAATGCTTGTGAAGTCACTGTTTAGCTCCAACAGTATTTTTCCCCATCAAAAAACAGTGTTTAATCAACACACCAAATTCCTTTCTATTTACTGTCTGAAAAAATACAAAGCCGTGATAACTAAAATGACTGTAACTTCTAAACTAACAGTCAGAATCCCATGGAATTTTGAGACGCACTCTTTGAAGATTAGTACTAGCCGGAAATCAGATGGGTCTGTCAACAATGTTTCCATATATATGTCAGACCGGGGACTTATTGAGTGACATATTATGTGGACAATTTTGTAATCGTGTTCTTTGCTTTATTTTCTAAGTGATTGAGAAAAATATTTGCTAAAACAGGAGAAAGGGGGTTACGTATTGCTGTGCCAAAAGTTTGTTTATATTTAATTTAATTCCAATAATCATGAGTGAAAAGTTAAATTTTGCTTTAAAAAGTCTTTTCGACGTTAGTTTCACTGGTAATCAATCTTAAAATGTAGACGATTTTCTCACCGCCTGTGGTCATTGTTTCAAAATGGTTTCCGATGTTTCATTCCACCCCAATTATTCCAAGCTATCCTAACCAGAATTAAAGGTTGTGCTTTCGAACGGATTAAAACTCTCACTATAAATAATTGGGTCGATTTAAAAACTTTCTTAAGGAAAATTTTGCTAAATCAAATTCATTAGGTACCTTACTCGCTGCAATGCGCAGTTGCTATCAAGGCAAAACTGAAAATATAACTTCATTTTGTAGTCGATTGGAGATTTGTCTTTGTAAATTAATTCAGAGTTTTGGTGACGAACCAAATCCAGAAATAAGACAGGCACAGCTAAATTCAATGCATGTTCTGGCTATCGAACAATTCTAAATTGGAGTTAAAAATGACTGACAAAATTCGTACAGAATGAAAGTGAGTTTTTGGAAAGTCGTAAACGTTCCCCATTAAATTTGTCCGATCCGACATCTTTATTCTGCAATTACTGTAAATCCAAGGGTCATCAGATTAATAATTGTCGCAAACGGGATTTTAATAACAAAACCGTCAAGAATTCCCACAATGCAAGCCCTAATCAAAATCCACGATTTTCATGTTCGCCCCAGTCCACTTCTCCATGATATTCCAACAGTTCCAATTCTAACCGCAACAATTATTCTAATCGAAATTTTCCCGATTACAATTTAAATAGCAATCATCGCGATTTAAGAAACACCGCTACTCCGTTTCAATCTAGTTCCCACAATCAAGGGTTATCGGACCAGGCCCGCCTTGAATACTCAACTGAAAATTTTTCTTTAAATATGATTTCGTTTCTGTCGGAGGCAGCGCCAGAGACGTCCACCCCCAACGCCAGTCTTCACATCTTCATAACATTAACTTTTCACGAAAACTATTGCACAATGTTAATAGATTCGGGCGCTGAAATCTCGCTCATCAAGCTTTGATCTCTCAGACATAACCTTAACTTATTTGAAAATAATATAATCACTATTGTGGGTATAAATCAGTCCCCTAACCCCGGCAAATCCGTGGGATGCTCATGGTTGAAGTTTTCATTCGCCAGTAATTACTGTCACCTTTTTCACGTAATTCCAGATTCGTTTCCCACAAAATATGACGGAATAATCGGTTGTGATATCATGAAATCATTCGAAATATTTTTAGACTACAAATCCAATAACATAATAATCGATAATCATGCGGTAATCAATGCAAATAGATTAAAAACTCTCGAAAATTCTTTGATTTTTGACGAAAACATTAACAAAGACGAATACGACTATTTAATGGAACTCGTTTTCGAGTTTAATCATTTATTTTATTTAGAAGGTGACACACTAAGTAAAACCGACCCCACACAACATGATATTCATACGAATTCCCAAGCTCCTATTAACACCAATTCTTACCGATACCCTATAGCACTTAAAGACGAAGTTAACCGCCAAATAGACTCCATGCTCGATCAAAATATAATCAAACATTCTAAAAGTCCATTGAATGCACCCGCGTGGGTCGTCCCTAAAAAACCCGGCGCTGACGGAGCTAAACGTTGGCGTTTAGTAATTGACTATGGAAAGCTGAATGATATTACGGAAGGAGATTCCTACCCCTATAGATTAAATTCTTGACCAGTTAGGCCACGCGAAGTACTTCTCTACAATAGATTTGACTTCCGGATTTCACCAAATTGGTATGAACCCTAGAGACTCCCCTAAAACAGAAGGAAAATCCGTGCCTTCCGGCCACTTTTAATTTAACCGTATGCCTTTAGGGCTTAAGAATACCCCTGCTACCTTCCAACGACTCATCATGAACACGGTTTTAGCCGGATTAAGTAATAATGATCATTGTTTAGTTTACTTAGACGGCATAATTCTATTCTCAGACTCTTGGCGAAATCATATTAAGAAACTTCGGGATATTTTTACACGTCTGTCAATTCATAATTTAAAAATCGAACCTTCAAAATGCAAATTCTTAAGAAAAGAAATCCTATACTTGGGTCACATAATAACTGATAAGGGTGTGAAATTAAGATGTGTTGAAAAATTTCGAATCTCTCGTAATCAAAAACACATCAAATCATTCTTAGGACTGGTTGGAAATTATAAAAAACTCATTCCAAATTTCAGTCAAATAGCACACCCGCTAATAAAACTATTAAGAAAAAATGTTAAATTTATTTGGACTAGTGAACATCAACATTCATTCGAAACCTTAATAGAAAAATTATTCTCTGAACCCATTCTTCAATTTCCTGATTTTACACAACCATTTACCTTAACAACTGAAGCCTCCAACTATGCCATCGGAGCCGTATTATCTCAGGGCTTACCCGAACTTAACCTACCTGTTGCATACTATAGCTGAACCCTATGAAAGGCCGAATAAAATTATGATGTTTCAACCAGAGAATTATTGGCCGTAGTCGCTGCGGTAAAACACTTCAGGCCATACCTTTTTGGAAGGAAATTTAAAATAATAACTGACCACCGCGCATTACAATATTTACACTCGGTCATTAATCATTCCTCTGGACTGCTGCGTCTGCGACTTTCCCTTCAAGAATATGACTACGATATCCAATTCAAACGAGGTAGTTCTAACAAAGTATCAGATGCTTTAAGCCGAGTAACGTCGGAGATTTCTTATGAAAATTTTCTTAAAATGAGAGATGATGACCTTATAACTAATAACAAAAATGTTTTTGAAGTAGACGGAAGATTATTCGACGCCGATGACACTACTTCTTTGTGTCATGCGTCAGCGTAGAAATTAAAATGTCTAAAGGAATAGCCCTTGATTTTAAGAATACTTTCGGAAGACTGAGTTAACTAAAATCTCAAAATGCAAAAGTGCATAAATTCGCGGTCTTGAAAGAGGATGGAAGGTACCTATTTTACCTGGCAACAAAAGAAAAATATTTTCAAAAACCCCAATTAGAAGACTTGTTCAAGACATCAATTTACAAATATTCAAAAAATGTCAAAAATAATTTTTTCAAATTAGCCATGCCAAAAATTGGATGTGGTTTAGATAGCCTTCTATATGATATGGTCCTAGATTTGATAAAATGTATATTCCAGGTCCCCTTTAACATAACAATTTATAATTTTAGTAACCCTAGGACTTTTTCCCCAAATTCGCCAGAAAAAGTTTCCCTAAAGTCAGATTCGATTTACCTCCTAATAACATCCTAGAAACTCATGTCGCTCAACTCACTCCAAATAACGTACCCCTTCCTATTATTCCAAATCCAGTACCCATTAGTAACTATTCCTTATCTTCCTCTTGCTTGGAGCCCGATATAACGAAATCCGCAAAACCCGTCCCAGGTGACGGAAATTGTTTCTACCACTCTATTATTTGCCTAACGTGGGTAGTCCAGAAAATCTAAGATCCACACTTTTACATTCACAATTCTTAGACAGTTGTCTGTCTCCTATAGAAGCAAAATCCGATTTGTTAAACCCCGCCGCATGGGCAACCGATAATATTATTAAAGTTACAGATTATGAGCCGAATATTTAATTTTTGGGAATTCCCCAAATAGAATCGTTCATATTAACCATAATGTCAATCATTTTGAACCCCTTTATACAGATAAACCCGATGCTAACCCTAAACCAAGTCAAAGCCCAGCAACCACTTCTTGACCTACCAGCAATCTCGATTCAGATATTTCTTATGAAGATTTTCTAAATAAACTAAATAACACTGTTATTTCGAATTCTCATATGTCCGAAACTAATGACAATATATGGAACTGCCGAGGAAACTGCGTTTTCTTTTTACCTACTATTCGTTCGAGAGAGTTATAATCTGGTGATGGAGTATTCCTTTTCGTTGCCTTCAGTGCTGTATTTTCTTCTTCTAAGACTTCTCCGCACTATCCAATGTGGAACCGTTGCAACTTGTAGAAGGGAAAATTGATTTCGACTTCTGATGTCCACTCAGGGTGGATACCTTTTCCTACCGACTTAGACGGCTGAAGGGTTCTTTTTATTATTATTAGAATGTTTACTTCACAATTGGAATAATTGATTACTGACTACTAGATATACAGAGTGACTTAAGCACCATGCATACTGAATGACTAATAAATAATAAATAGTAGTGAGAGCTGATCTAATTACTCCTATTTATAATAAAATTCTAAATAACGTATTGCATTGGCCTTATGAAACACGCACTTAGATATAATATAAACAAAAGTAATATCATTATTAATTAAAGTCCTTATTTAACTGCAAGGTTAATTGTATATTGAATTATATTTATTCATAAATCGCTTAATGTAGGTAATTTATTTAATTTCTATTGATATCTACTAAAATTAAACTGTATATAAGTTACAAAGAAATTTTGATTATTACAAAATAATGCGGACTGTATATTAAAGAGAGATGAAAAATTGAATTAGTAATGTTTCGAATAATTATGCCCTATTTTTAATCTACAAGTTTATAACTTTAGTATATTGCTTATTAAGATGTAATAATACGCTTTGGATTTTATAACCATATGTGCATTGGAGCTTTAAATAAGGTACTACTTGCAATAATTTTAATAACATCTTGGCTGGTAATTGCTTTTCGAGTTATATACTATAAACACTATTCAGACACATATATAAAAACAATAGATATGAACATAAATGAATGTTGTTATTCTGTATAAATATATTTCTCAAGTTGCGTGAGCATTATTATTATAGTAAACATTAACACATATTTCACAAATTTGTTTTTATTAACTAAATGTATATTTCGCACAAAAAGTGTTACTAAGTTGACTATTTTAAGGAACACTGTATTCAAAATGTACATTCAGTTAATAAAAACAAATTTGTGAAGAAAGTGTTAATGTTTTCAATACAATTTACTATGTTGTTATTCTGTCTGGGCTATAAATGTGTGGGTTTTATGCTCTTTTCGGCGTCTTAATAACCTTTCATCATGTTTGTTTTGTTTTTAGCAAACAAAAGAAATTATCAGTAATTACTTTATACACTAAACGTCAAAAATATGTTGAACTACTCTATTGAATTAATCTTTTTATAGGAATCTACATAGTGCAGAATTTAAGAAAATGTAATAATAAAAAGTAAACACAGAAGAAATAATATTAGTTAAATTTCTACAATATATAGGACTTTAATACATTTTATTTCAGAAGAAATAAATAGATAATATGCACAAAAAATGTTTAGGATCATTTTAATTTTTAGTGATCAATACATACTAAGTATTATTGTTTAGTGTTTATAAAATGCATTATTACGTAGTAATGGTCGTAACCATTCCAATTTGTACATTCAATCCTGAAAACAAGAAGGAGATTAAGTATAAAACTTGATTAAAACACTAACACTTTCTTAATCAAGTTTTAATCATATCTTCACGTAACTCAACAACAAATTTCGATATGCTTAAGTATACTTAAAATAGACAAGGCTATATTAGTCTAAAATTAATATTTACAATAATATGATGTTCAGCGAAGTAAATAAAATCAATAGTATATAAGATCAATAAATATTTCTTTTATTAACGGATTTTTTCATTTATAAATTTACAATCTTACAAAAAAATAAAAACACAAAAAGTTTAATTGTGGAGGCGTTCACTTCGTTTTACCACTATATTTAGAATTATTTAAAGTTGAACTTTGATCATGACCAGCTGTTGGTCGAAACTATAGTCATGTGTAATTTTAAATAAAGTATTAAAACAAAGTCTTCACGCCTCAGAAAATTATTTTGTGAAAATTAATTCCGCTGTTGAAACTTACTAAATAAATGCGTTCGTTGAAGTTTTCTGTACTTATTTGTCGCAATCGTCTGTTCCTCTCTTTTTATTGCAAAGTGGGAGGGAACGTTTTATCAGAAGTTATTTGCACTTGTTTCATATATTAGGTCATAATATGCAACGTCTTACCATTCTGTCAATGTTATTTCACTTTTTAGCCATTAATATGAGTAAGGTTGCGTTATTATTTACTACTTTGGTCGTAATAATTAACTTTCACCGTGCTGTTGGTAAGTTATTTTAAAGTTATAATGATACTCCGCCTATTTGTTTTATGTTAAGAAGAAAATAAATTAATTTCAAATAAATATTATAATAATCGCCATTTAGCAGAAATTTTCTTTTTTCAAATTTTTTCGTTACTATGTAGTTTTACTATGTAAAATTGTCTGCAATAAAGATGTTTGTATATTTATATAGTGTAATAAATAAAAGGTATTAAGTATAAATTAAGATAAAACATTAAGTAGAAAATGGTTTCGATGAAATAACAATTAGATTTATTTATAAATTATCTTGACAAATTATCTTGAAGCCCTTTATATGTTGTTTATACTGGAGACTGCTACGTCTTTAAGCAAATATAATAAATGAAACAATATCACTTTGTATAACTTTAATTAAATTTTAGTAGCTATAGTTTCGGCAACTATAAATTATTTAATGTTTTATAATGGCTATAATTGCCCATTGTAGACGGTTCCAATATTTACTTATTTTTAAATTTAATTTTAGGCTGCTGTAGTTCATGTAATATAAACACCTGTGGAGGTAAAAACTATTACGTGGGAGTATACGCAAAGGTAGGTAATAAAAATGAATTTTAATTTTCTATTTAATTGATGTATTTATGCTAAATAAAGCCCATTGCACATATACATAAACTATACATTTAAAAAATATATGAAAGTAAAGAGTTGCTTAATTATAATTCTATTGCTATAATGGTAGGTACATTTGCAGCTTAGAGTTAAATTTAAGGTCTTCTTAATTTATATTTGTATTAAACATTAAAACATGTATTTCTTTGTTACTTTTCACTTTCGCTTATTTCAGAATACCTGTTACTTTTAATTTAGTATAACATCCAACTATACATTCTCTTACAGTAACACAAATATTATTAGTAATTTAATAAGCGGAAAATTATATATTTTAAGATAAATAAATTGTTTCTAAGTTAGCAAACCTTACTTTAAAGAGAGACTTTTTATATTTTAATAATATAATATTTATTACTTATTAAAAGTACCTACACGATGTAATGTTTCATAAGTTGGACTATGTTTGTTAAAAAAAACAGTTTTTGTGTTCCGTGACACCTTCACAATATATTAAATAAATAACAACACTTAGTAAGTTACAAAATAAGAAACTATTACACAAGTCATAGAGTGTAAATTAACATAAATTCATAAAATCGTAGTAGCATTAAATACTAATATTATATAGTGATGCGTCAATATATTTAAGATGGCGTTTAAAATGATGCGACATAAAATTTGGAGACACACAAACCAAATTGAATAACCTAACCATTCTATATAAATCACTATTTCTACAAAAATTTGATTTATAGAGAGATTCATTAAAAATAAAACTGCTTCTTGTCTTGAAAACTATGTTGAAATTCAGACATGCAAGAAGTTCAGTAACATTTATTAGACCATTGACAAATTCAAAAACTATATACATATTTGCATGTATTGAGAAAAAAAGCATGCTACTACGACTTTAAATTCTACTAATACCATTTTTAAAAGAAATTGACATTAAAAATTTCTTCTGAACTCGTACTATCTGGTAAATCTTATTATTCAACTGACTGATTATTCAAATTTAAGTCTTACCAAGGATGTATATAGTATATTTTGTGTATTAATCAAAAAGTTTTTACAAAATTGATTAAT
This sequence comes from Ontholestes murinus, assembly GCA_963969525.1. Lineage (NCBI taxonomy): Eukaryota > Metazoa > Arthropoda > Insecta > Coleoptera > Staphylinidae > Ontholestes > Ontholestes murinus. The sequence goes on along the minus strand of OZ018393.1, from coordinate 43,376,421 downwards.
AAATCAAAGCATTTATAAAGCTTTCAATGGGTTTACAGAAGGGGAGATTGAAATCAAATAATATACCCAAATATTTGACCATTTTTATTTTATTTTATTTTTTATTTTTATTTTATTTATTATAAACGGGAAACCCCTTTATACAAAATAATACATGTTGTGACATTAAAACTAGTGATTTTAACAGATAGTAATAAACGATCATCGATTGTATTTATATTTTCAAACATGCTACCCTTTACAAAAGAGCTATGTACATTTGATATAATTATAACAAATTAGGCTTATTTTCAGAATACTATTTAAAAATATTGTCTAAATTATTTAGCAAGTACGCCGAGTCTAAAGTGGAGTTTACAGCAGGAAATATTTTAAGATCATCTGCTAACAATTAAAATCTGCAATTCTTAACATATATACTAATATCATTAATAAATAATAAAACAACACTGGATCACGAAGTGACCCTTGTGGATCTCAAGAAAACACCGAAACTGGTTCAGAGATGAAACTATTAATTTTTACAAATTGCTGTCCATCAACTAAAAAAACTATGAATCAATTTTTCGTTATAGTTTCCAAAGCACATCGGGCGTAATTTGTTCACTAAAATACTATGAGAGACACGATCGAAGGCTTTGGAGAAATCTGTATACACAGCATCCACTTGACTATTTTTCTCAAGACCATCAGTAATATAAGATTGATAAACAAGCAAGTTGGAAACAGTAGATTTTCCATCGTAAGAACCGCGTTACTCGTTAAAAATAATGCTTTTACATAAACACATTAATTTATCTGCAATAAGTGAATTGAATTGAAATCGCTCTATAATCTTCGATGTTACTTCTCTTAATATTTTTAAATATGGGTTGTATGAAACTACTTTTCCAGATTACGGGAAATTCACTTTTTTGTACAAACACAACATATTAAAAATAAAATAAATAAAATCGTTACAATACAACATTTAAACACATATAAATACAAATAAAGTTATAATTTTGACAATATTAGACTTACAGAGTTAAAATATAAATACAACTTGTAATAAATGATTTATTGAATTCCTATTTCATAGTTGTCATGTAGAAATTCATCCATTGTAAAATATCCCTTATTAGCAAGATATGTTCTGATAGTTTTCCTGAAGCGTTTGACATTCAGAAATTTTAAAGACTCAGGCAACATATTAAATATTTTTTGTCCATAGTAATTTAGGCCATTTTGAGTTTTTGAGAGTCGTACACCACATAAGTAAATATTGTCACTGTTGCGAGTGTAATGAGTATGTATATCATTATGTACTTGGTATGATGCAATATTTTTACTTACATGAATAAGACAGTTTAGTACATATAGAGATAGCAATGTCAGTATTCTCGCAGTCATCTATATACCCTAAGCCAGATATTACTCTTATTATTCTTCTCTGCAGTGCAAAAAATTTATGGATTATTGTTAAATGACTCCACGTGGTAATACCATACGAAAGATGTAATTCGCAAAGAGAGAAGTAAGCAACACGTAGAGCGTTTGGTGTTATGTAGCGATATATTTTGACAGTAACTTCTTCTCCGTATGTGTGTTACGTTATTTTGCTATCTAAATATACTCCTAAGAATTTGACACTTGTCTGATGGATAAAATGAGACGGTATTAGAGAAAATGTAATTATTACTGTTTTGTCATGCTTCGTTGATTATTATGTATATCAAGAATAGAATGGGACCAATGATAGAACCTTATAGCAGAGAATATTTTAAAATAGCTATAAAAGATGAATTTCCTTTTATAACAACAGTTTGTTGTCTATCATTGAGATATAAACTAATAAGCTAGGTTAAAGTTATAGAAGTAAGGTTTTCGCACAAATGTAGTTGTATGCATACCTGTCTCCAAGCCTTGCAAGATGTTTTCCACCAGCAAGTTGATAGCATCCACAGTGAAATTGGCCGATAAATATTCATATCTTCCTTATCACCGTATTGGTATTACGTGTGCCCTTTTTAGCAATATAGGAAATATACCATATTTAATGCGTATATTAATTAGATTTGTCAATGGCATGAGAATTACGTTTATTGTTTTTTTTTTTATGAAAGTAGTTGTTATCCCATATATGTCTCGAGATTTAGAAGATTTAAGACCTCTTACAATATCAAGTACTTCAATGAAGGTGACTTTAAAATAATCGAAGTTTGCTTAAAACAACAAGCTGCCATTGCTGTTACATAATCATTACTGTTTGGAGGTAAATTTATTTTAATATTACCTGCTGGATTAGTGAAGTAATCATATAGAGCATGACGTTGTGTCAGGTTACTTTTTCCCACAACTCTCATCGATGACGGTCCACATTGCCTGAACATTTTTTGATGAATTATTAATATAAGACTCAAATACTGATACTTGTGCATTTTTTAGAGCAGCTTGATATGTTCTCAGATACGAATAATAATTATTTTTAAATTGTGGGCTTTGCCTTTGAGTAGTGTTAAGTTACGCGCATTTGACGAAGGTCCTCATTGAATAATTTTACCCCAAGTTTATTTTTCTTCAAAATATTTTTTCACGGAAACTATTTTTAAAATAATCATGGACAATATCCGAAAATAGATTAAATTTCTCTTCGGTACAATAGGAAATATTATCGATAAAACTCCAGTTAGTATACTCAAGACATCGATAAAAAATATTTATGCCACTTTTTGTGATACGTCTCATAATCAATTTATCTGCTTTTACAGGAATTTTTAAAGTTTGAACTTTAACATAGATGAAAATATGTTCTAATAGACTAGACTCACGTGCCTAAACCTATAAATGGTTGTGTTGAATGTTAAATTTTAAAATTTACGTGACTGTGTAATCTATATGATGCTAATTATTCACATAATTCTGAGACTTTTTTGTCTTCCGTATTAAATAGCACATCAAAATCACCGCCAATAATTATGCGATATTTATAAATGGTGGCACATTTAAGTATGTTGTCTACTACATTTTAAAAAAATATCAAAATCTCCATTATGGGATCTATATACACAGACAATTAGTATATTATGAGATGGTAGAAGGGATGTAGATATCTCACATTGTTTTTCTATCGATAAGTTTGTAATATTTCTGATATCCGTTACATTAGCTTGATTTGTTAGTTGCATCACTCCCCCATGTTGGTATTCACTACGAGCGAAACGACACTATATTTACCTATCTTAAAATATGTGATCTCATCTGGTTTTAACCAGTGTTCACAAAGACAAATAGTGTTAAAATCAATGTTGTTAGCTCTTAGAAAAGGCTCTAGTTGGTTTGATTTATTTCGCACACTTTGGGCATTTAGAAACTACATATTTAATTAACAATGTTTACTATGTTTTTTGTGTTTGTAGGCTAGCACGTTTAAAAATATAACGACTGATATTGATACCTTCAGGCCAATTAATAGGATCTGTAAGAATTTTATGGTATTCATATCTTCAATTTTCACATTTGGGCTGACGCGTTTTATAAATAGCCAGGTCCTCTTAGGTTCCGCTTCAGTCTTCTTGGATTTTATTATTTTCCAATTTTCAATTATATTTTCGCTTGCGGTAATGTTGGCCTTTCCATTAATAGCAGGGTGTACATTTTCTGATTCCTTATTCTTGCCATCATTACTTCTATTGACTTTGACAATAGTCGGCTCCGAGTTTTTGTCGTTTACGAATGTACTAGTTGACTGCGCCCTCATTCTTGCAGATTTCGGCCAAATATCCGCAATATTAGATTTAAGTAATTCAATTTTCTTAACAGAGATATAACCTCCGGGTTTGTTTACATTAAAATCTTCAATTATTTTAATTTTGAATTTAAGCAAATTTATGTTTACTCTTCGAACGTCGTTTTTATCGTTTATTTCTCTATTTTTCTCTAATTCTAGTTGCATTTTAAGAGTTTCGTTTTCTTGGCGGAGGATTATGCTGGTAACCTCAGTTTCTTCAGGATCATAACAACAGATTAATCTTGTGTTATCCAGGAACTTGGCGAAATTTTTCTTCATTCCACAGCTGCGATGGAATGAATTTCCACACAAATAGCTCTCACCCTAACGCAAAACTACACAAGAGTATAGTATGTGCACGATTGTTTCATCTTCAAAATCACTTAATCTGTAATTTCCACTTACCTTTCTTCCCTTTTTCTATAAATGGTATTGAAGGGCACAATGCCCTCTTATGAGTCCGGTGAATGTTCTCAGCTCGTTCCTTGTGAGTGCAAGCACCTTATATCTGCGATCGAGTTTGATGAGTCGTTTTTGTTGAAGTGCGCCTGGGGCATTGTTATCTTCGAGGTAACTAATTTGTTTTCAGGCACGTCCCCAAGAGAGGTAATTGATATAATAAACAAACTCGTCTTTAATGGAACCAACCCTATAATCAGCTCGGAAATACTAACATTCTTGGATATATGCTTAACAGAAAATTATTTATAGTTAAATAATAGGTTTTACCAACAGATAGAAGAATCAGTAATGGGTAATTTGCTAAGGCCCATCCTAACCGAAATTTTCATGGTACATTTAGAATCAACAACAAAAAAATACCACTGATTCAAATAAAATTTATATTTGTATAGAAATTTAGATGATATTCTTATCTGCTTCATAGAATTTTTTTACTATTAAAATGCATGTTTAGTGCTGCTTGTCTTCTTATTTCTTTCTCTGTCTTTCCCGACCCAGCCTCGTCACTATCTTTACTCTTTCCCCATCACTCTCTTACGCTTCTTCACCCATCCACCCAATACCCTTTTATCGCCTTATATTCGTCTGCCATATGACCCCATGTATCATTTCCGCCCTCATACAGCACGTATTTTCCGTATACCTCGCCTATCCACTTCTTTCTTTCTCTCTCCTCCGCCCCGCATTGCGCCCTTACCAAAGTCACCCTTTCGTCTCTTCTGAAGCGATTATCCTCCAGGTATTTTGGTCTCCTCCCATGTACTTACCACTCTCTGTAGTCCGGATTGTAACCACAAATCTCCTGAAATTCTTCGATACTATATTCCCTACTTTTGTCACGCCCCATGTTTCTGCATACATTCTTCTTATAAACTCTACGATGTCGTCACTCACCCCTAACCTTCTCAGACACTCTATCATTCTCTTCCTCTGTACTAAATCATATTCCCCTCTACTTTTTTACTTTTTTGGCCAGCGTAAAGATCTCTCGTTCTTTTATCTTTTCTAAAACTTCCACTGTAACATCTTCTCCACCTCTTTATTCATCATGTTCTTCACAATCATCATTGTAATTTTGTATCTAGTTTTCATTACAGTCACTCCCCTATAATTTTCCACTTTATCCCTGTCCTCTCCCTTATGTATAGGGCATATTACCTCCACCTTCCATGATCCCAGAATCACCTCCTCCCTCTCGATATTTGGTTTAAAATTTCTCTAAACCTCATTTTAGTTTTCCCTCCTCGAACGCTTTGTTCACTTACTCCTTTGTGACCTCACCTATCCTGGATTATCACCCTCTTTTTACACTTCTCATCCCACTTCTCCAGCTCCACCTCTGTATGTCTTTTCCTTTTCCAAATTTTCAATATTTTCCACATTTTCGACTCATTTTTACATAATTTTAATTGCTCCATCTTCTTTTCTGTCCCCTCTTTATTTTCTTGTCGCACGCCCTACAGTACCTTCTCTTCGCTACCCATAACCTTTTCCCATCCCCCCTTTCACTTCCGTATCACACAATACTGACATCCACCTCTTAAAAAAAATTATCCGCCTTGGTATACAAAGGAAATTAATAATACAATCAAGATAAAAACTGCGCTACATCGTTTACTCAAAAAGTCTAAACATCCCTCTGGTATTAATCAGTTTTGAGATATGAGACGAACGTTAAATAGTATGACTAAAAGGCGTACCATTATTATGTAGAAACTATTAAAAACAATATCTCTGATAGCCCTGAGAAATTCTGGTCATTTATTAACCAGAAGAATGGAAAATCCCACATCTGAATGCATTAAATACAAACATTAACTTCTTGAAAACACATAAAAAAAACACTTAACCCAAACTAATCTAATCGATATCACACAGTTCATATCAGAAAATTTAGATCGTGGTAATCAGGTTGATGTGATATTTTTTGCCAATACCCTTCATTCGATAGATTACTTCACGATAAACTATTAAACAGGCTTGAACATTAGAGCATATAAAGTAATATTATTGCGGTTTTGCGATCACATTTACCTGATAGATAGCAATTTATTTCCTGTATAGATATTCGATCAACGGAATATGTTGTCACAAATGGTGTGCCACAAGGGTCCTATCTGGATCCCCTCTTATTTCTTTTAATCATAAATAATGCTGCAGATCTATTAACTTGCATTTTTTAAATATATGCTTATAATATAACTATATAGATCTATAACAGATTTCTGACAGCGTTATATAATTGGAAAACTAATCCTGTTTTTTTACAATTATCTGTTAAAAATTGCAATTACAACCAACTCTAGAGACTAAGCTGACTTTTAACTTCCATATCAAATCCTTAACCCTCGATTTCTACAGGAGTTTAGTATTTATAATCGGAATATACCACACACACAAATCATCACTCTTTTTCACCAATGATTATGATGATAAAGGAATACCATGAAGTGCAATATGGTGTTGATCTATTTTCAAATATAAATTAGTGTGTAAACAATCTTTTTTTTTCTTTCTCTATAATATTTTAATATTATTATATTTCTCTGTAATTGGACGTAATTTAGACGGTTGATCAGAAACGAATTTCAGTTCAGAACTCAATCGCAATTACTCTATATTGTTATTTATACTATATTGTCTATCTGTCCACCCAAAAACATCCCCACAGCGACTTTACCTTCTACCCTTTAATTACCAACGACATTCATCTAGTATATATATATATATATATATATATATATATATATATATATATATATATATATACCGGGTGTCTCAGCGTGCGCGCCGAGTAGCTTTACGGCTAAACGGTTTATTTTTTTCAAAATCCGTTTTCGCAGGAGTATGTAGATGTATTAGGACCACATTTTAAAATTAGTTTTAAATATACAGGGTGTCGCATAAAAGCATGGCGTATCATAGTTATGTTTTTTCTTATGGAACACCCCATATTTGATATTTTTTTCAGATTCTACATCAAAAATAAGGGTAACTTTCATTATAAGATCATATGCCTAAACCTAATAATTTCTGAAATATTTAAACAATTTTGGAAAAATTGACGTTTCGAAAAAAAATCATATCTCCCAAATAGGTAAATGAAAACAAATGAAATTTTGTATCAGTACATTAGACTAATGGGGGAATATTTTAGACTATTTGTAGTAATTTAAAATTTTAAGATGTTTTGGTAATTTAATGTATCTCCAGAAACACATTCAAGGTCAAATTTCTTGCTTACTTTAAATGGCACACCCTATATCTAATAGGCCTATCTTGTAGCAAATTTTATTATCTTTCAAAAAGTATAAAGGTATTCTACACCTAATACTAATAGTTTTCAAGATATATCCATTTTTGTTAATTTTCGACATAATAATTATTAGTATCAATTATTGCAATAAGCTAGTGTGTAGCTTTTGTTTATAAACAAAGTCAGTTGACACATTCGAATCATTTGTAACGACCGCAAAAATGAAATATTCCTTAAACGAAAGAATTAACATGATCCTAATAATAGGGGAATGTTATGAAAATTGTCTCTTAGCGGAAAGAGTATATCGCGAAAGGTACCCTGATAGGAAACATCCTAATAAGAAGACATTGGAGGAAGTTTTAAATATATTTAAAACCACAGGCAGTGTCAAGTATCTGAAAAAAACGAACTTCAACACTGTAACTAAGGACGAGGAGACACAATTACAGGTACTTACTTCTGTAATAGATAATCCTAGCACGAGTACACGTATAGTAGCTCGTGAGACTGGGTTAAGCAAGGCGAGCATATCAAGGATATTAAAAAAACATGAATACCACCCATATCACTATGAAATTCACCAGCATCTGAATAATGCGGATTTCGAGAAGCGGTTAGATTTTTGTTTATGTGTTTTAAATAAAAGTGGCGATGATGAAGATTTTTTGAATAATATTTTATTTACGGATGAATCATCTTTTAATAATAACGGATCTTTTAATCGACGTAACTGCCATTATTACAGCACCGAAAATTGCCACAAATTTCAAATTACTGATCGACAACATCGTTGGAGTATTAATGTATTCGGAGGCATTTTGGGTAATTACGTCATTGGACCTCATTTTTTCGATGGATACTTGGATGGTCCCATATTTTTACAATTTCTCCAAGAAGAATTTCCATTATTATTAGAGAATATTCCACTGAATATTCGCCAAAACATGTGGTTACAGCTCGATGGTGCGCCACCTCATTTTTCATTGGCGGTTCGTCAATATTTAAATAGAATATTTAATAGGCGATGGATTGGAAGAGGAGGTCACGTAGCTTGGCCACCTAGATCCCCTGATTTAACCCCCATGGATTTCTTTTTATGGGAGTATATTAAAAATCAAGTATACACCACTCCTCCCACAACTGTTGAAGACATGAAGGACAGAATTAAGGATGCATTTAGATCAATAACACCCAATATGCTAAGAAATGTTAAACTATCGTTTCAAAAAAGAATTGAATTATGCATTCAGTGCGATGGTGGTATTTTTGAAAATTTGTTATAAAAAAATAATGTTGTTATTATTTTGTTAATTTCATTTGTTGTTTTTCGTTATGTTTTTTGAAATTCTAAGACGATATTACGTAATCATGTACATATGTGTAAATAAATTATTCAATTAGTGTGTTAATTTGGAAATATCTCGAAAATCATTGGTTGTGTTAACTGACTATTGCAATAATTGATACTAATAATTATTATGTCGAAAATTAACAAAAATGGATATATCTTGAAAACTATAAGTAACAGGTATAGAATACCTTTACACTTTTTGAAAGATAATAAAATTTGCTACAAGATAGGTTTATTAGATATAGGGTGTTCCATTTAAAGTAAGCACGAAATTTGACCTTGAATGTGTTTCTGTAGACACATTAAATTATCAAAACATCTTAATATTTAAAATTCCTATAAATGGCCTAAAATATTCACCCATTAGTCTAATATACTGACACAAAATTTCATTTGTTTTCATTCACCTATTTGAAAGATATAATTTTTTTTCGAAACGTCAATTTTTCCAAAATTGTTTAAATATTTCAGAAATTATTAGGTTTAGGCATATGATCTTATAATGAAAGTTACCCTTATTTTGATGTAGAATCTGAAAAAAATATCAAATATGGGGTGTTCCATAAGAAAAAACATAACTATGATACGCCATGCTTTTATGGGACACCCTGTATATTTAAAACTAATTTTAAAATGTGGTCCCAATACACCTACATACTCCTGCGAAAACGGATTTTGAAAAAAATAAACCGTTTAGCCGTAAAGCTACTCGGCGCGCACGCTGAGACACCCGGTATATATATATATATATAAAGAACTGTAATTTTTAAAATTTATTTACCTATTGAAGTTACTGTGTGGCTAAGTATTATAGTAATGCAATTAAAGTATCTTTTAAAGCCCCACACCGTCTAAGTGTTTTAATTAATAATGTTATGGAGTTTCAATAAGTAACAGCCTCAATAATCCAATAAATCACTACGTTTTGTGTTCAGTAATGTGAACTATTTCATAAAGATGAACTTAATAAAATTGCCTGCTTCACTTATTGTTTTATTTTATTATTACCGGAAGTACACTTCGAGTACTAAGGGATTATTCACAATGGCTTATTATGATCATAAGCCATTGAGAATAAGTAATCTGATAATAATAAAATAAACAAGTGAAGCAAAGAATTTTATTGAGTTTATCATTAATCCAATAGATAATATTTAATCATCAACATTAGTTTAAATTGACAGTAAATATATGAAAGAAATTTTTTAAGTAGATCAAGAGAAAATGTATAATGTAAATATTATGTTTCAGACAACATTCCTAGATGCTATAAAATTATGTCGCAACCGTGGCATGCAATTAGTTACAGTAATGTGTAAGAAGGAAAATGATGAGATCTCGAAACGCATAGAGGATACAGGAAATGGTATGTTTTTGTCAATTTTTCTTTTATTATTTTATTATTTGAAATATATAATAATATAGGTCTCGTTAGTTTTCAATATTATAAACGCTGATGGAGACTTAAACAAACATATTTGCTTGTTGGTAATGAAAAATAAGGTAGTACTAGTAGTTTCATATACCGTTAATTATTAGGCAAGCAAAAACTGATGTAAATATAGGTCTCAGACTCTTTTTTAGTGAGATATTGCCGTAGATAAATAGACATTTGATTCACTATCAGATAACATATATAAATCTCTCGCCTTGGTCATGTTAATAGTAGGCATTAGTTGTGCCTTCTATACCAATCCCAGCAATCCAACCTCCCGTAATATTGAAGTTAGCGAACAAGCAACCCTCCGTACCCTAACGAAACTCCGACATCCTCTTAATCCTCTACACAATCCATCTAATCAACTCCTCTATGATACCACTTTAGTTATCCCTATCCTAGAACGCCTTCGATTCCTATCAGAAAAATTCTCCAAAAATCCTTTCAACTTCCATATATTATCCCAATATTGTTTTACTAGAAACCCTAGTATAAACCCTAAATTTAAAAATCCCAATTCAACCATATTTGATTTCATTTCAACATTTCATCCTTTTACGCAATAACGACTGACGCCATATGACTGGACAGCACAAGGCAGAAAGACCTCTGGTCGATAGCCTTTTGACAAATTAATACATTAACACCTCATCATTGTTCACTATTGACTATTCCAATGTAAATATGTACAAAAATTGTCAATAATATATGTTACTACTATTTAGCATTATGTACACCTCTTGATAAAAGTATGATAAAGTAATTATGAAAGTTCTTTAATGGTTCGAGCCACTACTGTTGATGCTTCTAGGTGTAGTAATATATTTGCGTCCCATTATATTAAATAATTCTTTGGCAATGGCTTCACGCAAACAAAATATACACTGTTTATATTTTACTCAGCAGAATCAATATAAAGTTTGTTCAATGTCTTTAGCCCACTCAAACATCTACAAAATGATGCATCTCGTCCATTACTTCTACGCATAAAAACCACTCTCCGTTCACCTCGTCAGTTGACTGTATTTTACTAAACCATGTAAATTTTGAAGAATATTTTCCTTCAATGTTTTAAACTAACTCTATACCATTTTATCAACAAATATGTATGAAACATTAAAAAGGGTCTAATTTTTTTAAATACCACATAGGTTTTAAACAAAAATCACCCTCCAGATCTATTTTGATCTCTACATACCAGTCAGTTACTACCGATGTTTGCCGTACTTGACTTTTTTGCGATTATTTCTTGTTAAGTGTTTACAATATTCTAGATGTATTCTATGTTCGGCCCTTACTATCAAATACATCCTTTACTGTGTATTTAATTTATATATATATTTTTTTACACGATTCATATTTTTACAGACTTCAAAAATAAAGAGTTTTGGACATCAGGTAGTAATGTACTTGTAAAGAATTTATTCACATGGTTTACCAATGGAAAAGAATTTACATTCAAAAATTGGCTGAAAAATGAACCACAAAAGACGAGCGGCGACTGTGTAGCTATAAGTAGAACAGATGAAAAAGTGGGTTGGAAAACCTTCAATTGCACAACAGAAAATTATTTTATCTGTGAGGATATATGTTGTAACGTGTAATGTTCGAAAAACTTATTTAAATGTAACATCTTATATTTCCAATGTTATGTAAGTTTATAATAAATTTATAAATCTGCCGTCTATTATTTTATTTTAGTAGTAGTAGTAGTGGTGTTTAGCTATCGACCACGTAGTCCTTCCGCCATGTGATTTGTGTATTTGTGTGTGTGTAAATGAGCTTGTTACTTTAAAAGATCCCCGTCACTCTAAAGCACCATTAATTGTATCCCGATGGTGAATGGTACCGGTCACCCATCCAATTGCTGACCCGAACCAACGTTACTGCACGATAGTTCGGGACCGCAACCGAATGCGCCACCACCGGCGTGTACATTTTATTTTATTTTCTACCAAAAAATATATAAGAAGAAAATATGGACAATGGATAGATATGGATCTAGAATAAAAGAAAAGTATATTATGTGTATAAGAGGTTTATTTTATTAGAATTAAAAAATACATGGTTTGTTTTACACAAATTTATTATTTGTTCCCCGACTAGTTTTGACAACATGTCATTATGAAAAATATTGTCGAAACTAGTCGGAGAAGAAATAATATCTTTTTGTGAAACAAATCAAGTATTTTCTAGTTCTAATCAAAATAGTTCACCGCGGGTTAAGTGAGCAATTAATTAAATATAAGAGGTATAACTTTTGACTATTAGAATAATAGTTTAAGTATGAATAAAATTTGCCTTATTTTACTCAGTTCTTCGCATGAAGCATGAAGAGTTCAGAAAAGTAATTTGTCTAAGGTAAGTATAGATAGTATAGATATTGTTTCAATATTGCTTTGTTTTTCGTATTTAATGATATTAGATTTAACATAAATAGCATTTATAGAGATATAAAGCATTTAGCATTAGTATTATATGTTCAGAATAATATTTTTAGAGCTATCCCTAAAATCTAAACCATAAAGAAAATTATCGATGTTTTCATGCTGAATTTTTGCAGACTATGGTTCCGCCTGTTAAATCTAGAAATAGTGCACAAGCAATATATTATTTTTGTCATCTTCTTGTCAATTTCATTTTCTGGAATCAGGGTACAATCCAAATGAACACAAAAGAACTTTTTTGCAAAGCTGCAATTATGCTCTTTAAGTGTGAATAGAATAGAATAGAATTTTATTTTGTCCATTACATAGTTAGTTAACAATATTAGACGCGTCCAGTACACAAAAATAGTTAAAATGGTAAAAATGCGATAAAGCGCTAAAATCATAACATAATACATAACATAATACAATAATTGCAGAACAAATTTCAACGTAAATAGGTTAGAATATGGTTCTTATTCTTAGTGCTACGTAATAGTGTAGTTTTTAAACTCAGTTATGCTATAAAAATCTTGCTGCAGAAGTAACGATTTTAGTTTTAACTTAAATTTATTTTTGTTTAATGTTGACCAATGTTGAGGAAGTCAATTATAAAGATCTATTCCCGATTGATGTGGAGAATTTTCAAAGAATGTGTAAGTATGTTTAATTGTCACAATTTTTGCTTTGTTTCGGGTCGGGTACTTATGAATATTATTATGTTTTTGAAATTTTAAATATTAGAATGTATATAGCACAAAATTTTAAATATGTAAATACAGGGCAGTGTTAATATTTTTTCTTGGATAAACTTCGATTTGCAGGTTTCTGTAAAGCTTAAGTTGAACATCAGTCTAATAATACGTTTGTGTAATAGAAATAATCTATCGGCCCCATAGAGACACATTATAAGATAAGTGGGATTAAACTATTGCATAATATATATTGGTAATAGACTCTTTATGAAATTATTTCTTAATTCTTGAGATTAAGTAATATGATTTATTTAATTTAGAGTAAACAAATTCAATATGACTATTCAATTGGAGATGTTGATCTAAAACTACACCCAAATACATTGTGGAATCGACTGTATTTATTGTATCGTTATTAAAGTTAAATGTTAATTGCATATTTTTTTATTATTATTAGACATTTGCATTATAACAGTTTTACTTGAGTTTATTATTAATTTATTTTGTCTGCACCAATTGCTAAATTGCGACATTACTTTGTAAACTTTAATTTTAGCTTCATTTAATGAATTAGCCTATATTAGAATTGCAGTATCATCTGCGTACATGAAAACATCCCCTTCGGTAATGTGCAATGGCAAATCATTGGCATATAACAAAAATATTAACGGCCCTAAATTACTACCCTGAGGTGTACCCACATCTCGGATAATGAGTCCTTATATTTGACAATATACTTCCTTAGGCTTAAGAATGACATAATCCAACTAATCATGAAATTACTGAAGCCCATATCCTGTAATTTATTTCGTAAAATATCATGATTTATAGTGTCGAAGGCTTTTTTTAAATCGAACATGATAATAAAACATTCTTTTGTTAAGTCTAACATATTTAAGGTGCTTTGTATTAAATTTACGCTGGCGATCTCTGTTGACCCGCCATACTGGAATCCATATTGTCAGTCATTCAGAATATTAAATTTTTTCAGAAACGAAATTATACGAGCGGAAATTATTATTTCTATTATTTTCGATATAACCATTATTAAACAAATCGGCCTATGATTTTCAATAGACTCATCACTTTTTTTTTTAAATTGGGATCACATAAGACTTTTTTAGAGAAGTAGGGTATTTACCTTGTGTTATAGATGAGTTTATAATAAAAGTTAAATATGGAGCAATTATGTCGGCAGTTGCTTTTAACAATTTTACTGGAATGTTGTCTATCCCAGTAGCATTAGTATTTCGTAGTTGTGATATTGAATCGACTACCTAATTATTAGAAACCGAAATAAAGGAAAATGTATTAATATTAATATTATTTTATATGTATTCTTAACAATTTGGTGTAACTAATTTATTAACAGATTTTTCAAAGTAGGTCGCTAGCTCATTTGCAATACCCCTGTTACATTTATTTGTCTGGATAGTGTTGTTTGTTCTACTTTTATATTGCACTAGGTTCCACAGAGCTTTTGCTTTGTTATTTGCTTTATTTAAACAATTAGCCGCGTGTTGCTTTTTCTCGGAAATTATTAAACTATTGAGAATCCTAGATTGATTTTTATATAATAGCTGCAGGTCGACTCTACCCGTTTCTTTAACTAAGTAATTTAAGTTTTTGACCACATCGTAAAAATCCTGAAACACAGCTGAAAACTTTATTTTATTTGGAGTCTTGTTAACAGGGTTTCTATTTTTTTTTTCAATGGAAATGCTACATTGAAGCACCATTTGAGATGATCGTGAAAATTATCGAATAGGATTTCAATGTCAGTATCATAGGACCATACAGGAAATATATTACTTTTGATAAAAATATATCTAAATTCGTTAATATTTGTTGTTATGTGATTTTACTTTTATTTTTATACTTACAGACTGTGCATAATGGTCAGACACACCAGGATCAAAGTTACGTTTAGTTTGTACTATGTCCATATTATTTATTAATATATAATCGATGGAAGTTTTAGAAATGTCATCTGAATTTGGAGATTTTTGAATTCTTGTAACATCATTTATTAATGAATGCAGATTGTGAGCATTTAATAAATCTCTAAGCAAATTTGAAACTTTGTTGTTCTTTAGCTCGTCGTCAATATTTAGATCGCCACATAAAATAATAGTTTCAAATTGTTTAGTTAAAATATCTAAAACTTGATTGCATTGATTGAAAAACAACTCAATTATTTCATTGTCTACACTCGAAGGTCTATAAATACAGATTATGTAAATTGTTTTATTAATCGATATCCCACAACACTCATTTACACCTTCAATTGATAAATTATTTATAATTTTTAATGGTTTAATAATTTCCAATAAGTAATGTTTTACTAATATAGCTGACCCTCCATGGAAACCGTTTTTTTTTCGGTAAAAATTAGTAAGCAATGCATAACCATGTATCTTAAAAGCATTCAGTTGAGCCTCTTTTAACCGAGTTTCGGATAAACACAAGATATTAAAATTATATTGATGACATAATAATTCAATATTGTTAATTTTATTAAAAATTGATATAATATTTAAATGAAAAATATTTAAGTATATCGCGTTACAATTAGTATTTATAGTATTTTCTGGTAGTCAAATTCCTGTTGATACCGTAGCGGTTGGAAGGGTTCCAGCGTTGTCTGTTGTTGGCTCGAAATAACTGCACTTTAATTCCTTCTGACCAGAAGTTTTCATTAAGAATGGATTCGGTTTCAGTTTTCGGAACGGATATCTTGAAACTTGAATGATAATGTCTATTATTTAATTTATTTACGTGGAACTGCTTTTGTGGGAATTTCTTCTTTAGATATTGAAGGACATCTTCTTCAGTTGTATTTAATTGAAGATTAGACAAATGTAGAACATTGGCGCTACTGCCGTAATTTCATTTTCTTCAGGTTTCTTTCTACCCGTTATGGGTGTGTAGTTATTATTGTGAGTAGCAGCATCGGCTGTCTTGTTTGTTTATGTATTGCAATTTTCGGAATTTGTTTTATTTCGAAGCGCTGCATGGGATTTTTTTTCGTTGCAAATGTTTATTATTTTTAGTGTGTGTATTTATATTATCGGGGCTCTGTCCTTGTATCAATTTAATAGGAGATGAATTCAATTGTGAGTGAATCATGGAATTTAAAGGTGATATATTTATTTGAGATTGGTGTAAATCTCTCTCTAAGACCTGGATTTTAAATAAAAGTAGAAAGTGTTTGTCGCTCATTTTCAAAACTAATTTATGTAGTAGCTTATTTTCATTTACCAGATGTTCGTTATCCTTCATTAAATTATTAATGATGATTGAATTTATATTTGGATTTAGGTCCACCACTGTTTCAGTCGACGAATTGGACGTATTGGACGTATCATCCGGGTTAGAATGTGAATCGATAGGTCCGCAACACAATAATCGATTATCATCGATTATAGTGATATCAGTATAGTATTTTATATATCCACGATGCATTATAACATCACACTTTACACATTGTAGTCCAGATACAGGCATATTATTGCACTTTTACACTTTTTCGGAGCAGCACACACGCGCACGTCTGTCTCGGCATCCATCTTGGATATTTTGAATTGCACTTCTGCTGATTTCCCTCTAAAAAATGTATTACTAACGAACCAGTCGTATTAGATAACTTTTGATTAACCATGGTAGAGTCAAAATAAAATATCTTCCATTTTCTCAGAAGTATGGGTATGGGTTGTTTTCTCTGTAAACCGCCTTTACTTTTGGGAAAAGATGCTAGACAACATAGCAAACACTTAGAAAACCCCGTCGCCACTATGTGTTTGATAATGACAAGCTAAATTTGTCGAAACTAGTCACAATAAAAAAGTTTTCAAGTTATACAAACAAATTTATCGTGTTTTATTCAATTTACAAAAATGTATAACGAAGTAGAAGCCTCCAACATATATAACATATGCCCAACTATTTACGTCTGGATCGAGAAAATCCAAGGACCAATTTATATCAAAATTGCGACGGGCCCTTCGTTATTGTATAAGAAACAAATCATTTACCGGAAGCACTGCAGTCACCCCATCTGCAAGAGAGAATGAACGGGTATATCTATATTGGTAAGGAGTATAGTTTTTAAATAATTAATTGTTCCAGTTGTTGTGGGTTCAAATGAAATAAGTGCAAGTAACTCTAACAAAGTACATTAAATTTCTTCGGCTTGTTCTTCTGATAACGCTAGTCCACTTTGATGAGTCTTATTTGACCTGGGTCTCCGTAGAGATAACTGGACGACCGTAAGCAATTCTATTGCCATCTTTTTGGGACAATTCTACTTTTAATTCACTATTTTTTGTAGCACAAGTTATTTTTTTGTGAAATAGATGTTTGATTTCCATTTTATTTTTGATTTAAATTGTTGGAGTAACATTTAATAATAATGTTTATTTGTGATCATTAGATTGATTGACCAAATGATTATTAATAAATATTAGTATAAATTACCATTTTACAATACAATAACAATTGATTAGTTTATAAATAAGTAGATATAACAGCCCGTCTCTATTATTCAGATAAAAGAGACGAACGCTTCATAGCAATCACACCTATGATATTCCATATGTAAACGTCTTTAGACTAGACCCAAATAGGGGTCGCAGAAAGTATTAAATGTAAACAAATTTAAGTGACAGCCAATAATAAGGTGTTTACAACCGTATTATTTTTTTACTCTGTGTAAAAATACGAATGAATGACTGTCGCATATGCATATTGTTTTCGTTAATTTTCATATTGAAAGTTCAAAGCAGAATTTAAAAAAAACAGCAGACAATTTCTCAATCTTTAGCATCATCTTCAACAAACGATGGACAATTTAATTTTAATTTAGATTTATGCAAAAAAAAAAATTCGAATATCCCTTACAAAATAATGCATTTAAATCTTTCTTTGAAAAATATTGTAAAGTGCGCATATAAAAAAATAAAGATATTATTAACATTAACCAACAGTACTTTGATATATTCAAAAGAATTGAAGAAAACTGATAATAGCACTATAGCAAATTTAAAAAAATATTGATTAACTAGCTTATTTTTGCCGTAGGCAGTACCAAGTTACAAAATTTTACTAATAATGCAGTTTATACATTGTACAAGTTTGGCACATGGATTGAAACGCGTTGCTGAAACTATAAGAATGAAATTTCAATTGGTAGATTTAATTAAACATGGAAAAATAGTTGTTATTCTGTGACTACAATTATTCAAGGAGACATTACCTGCCCCATGAACCAGTGCTAACAAGATGGAGAATTTTACTAGGTGCTGCGATGTATTATGCGAACAATTTGTTTGATTTAAAAAGGTTTTCTACGACTTTCCCGAGACGACAAGCAAATCAGTTAATGACTGTCAGTCAGTTCTTAAGAAACAAGAGCTTCAAAACAATTTAGTTAAAATCCCGTTTAAATTTTGTGAGCTTCACAATAAAATCTTTATAAAAGCAGATTCAATTTAGAAAATACCTGGACGCATTGGCCAAGAAATCAAAATAATATCAAGAATTCGGTAAAAAAATGAAGGATTTTTAATAATAAATAAAATAAACTTGATTTTGGATGGCGACAATGTTCCCAATTTTCAAACGGATCCAGCTATAATTTAAAATGAAGAGAAGCTTTTCCACTTTCATAAATTTATTGAGCGACAGAAGTAATAATTTTACAATTGAACGCCTAGAACAAGATTTAGTGATCAACTGTTTTCATGAATAGATTTTAGTTATTTTGAAATGTATACAAAATTACAATTTAATTTTTAAATACTCTTACATAATATTATATATTGCGTAAAGAAAGTATGTTTATTTTAGTTTTAAGCAGAATTTCTATGTAAACGTGTTACATATTAAGAAAATATAGTTTTATTTGGTGCTTTTTCCTATTTGTATACTTTTTGCCTGTTTTAATGCTTTTTTGCTCTAAATTTGGTGCCTTTTTAAGTGCTTTTTTCACATTTTTAAGCTATTTTGTCCGCTCTCTAATAATAACCCTGTATTTTTATTATTTTTATGTATGAAGATCAATAAATATGGGCTATATATTTGTTAATCGATAATACATGAGTTCTTTATTAAAAAAATCATTATTTTTACGCATAAGACTTTCATATTTTCTTACTCATAAAAGCGTGATATAAGTTATAATAATAAAATAATAATTTGAGAACTCATAATACGCTTGAATTATTGCCATGGTTGAATTGTAGCATGAAATAAGGTACTATTGTGGAAGGCCGATATAATAAACATATTTAAAAAATATATACTTTTGTTTTCAATAATTAGTTTTCCTTTAAACTACTTATTGAAAAAAATAAATCTAAATTAATTATACATTGAATATATTATTATTTAAGTATTAAATAAATAATTGTTTTAATAAGTTTTTCTGGTAGAAATTCAGACTAAAGTAGCCAGTTATCCACAATTCCAACCCAAAAATTTTGAAAAACAATTATGATCAAATGCCAATGACAGAATGCAGAAGAAAATCAGCTGGAAGAAGTGTCTGTTTCTAAAAATTTTAAAAAGTTTAAAAACACGTTCAACGTATTTTTGTAGAATAGAAATACCTGGATCTATTTTCTCTACCATGCCTCGCACAGTCTTATCCACTGGTACCAATAGTAATGTCACTGGACATCACAGATGCAATCGAATCGTTTGAATGTACATGAAGACGTTGATGAATACATTGAATTGTTTTTTCTATGAAGAACACTACGGTGGGGAAATCATCTAAATTGATTCGTCATTACTAAGTTCATAAATTAGATGCATGCCAGACATTTCAGCATTCGTATATAAATAAATTCATGATATAGGAGTTCACTAACAAAAGTCTAACTATTAAATTTAAAAAATAAATGTCATCCAAACGCTACTAAATCTCAATAAATTGGACTGATGCCAAATAATCATCTGTATTTCTTATTTTGTATCTGCATCCGCCTGCTGTCAGTGGATATAGACCGTGTTTAGTAATTAAATATTTTTAAAAGAAACAATGCATTTTAAAACATTTTTTGTACTCCAAGTATAGTACGCCATCAATTTATTTGAACTAGAATATATATTTTAAAAATATCAAAAACGATTTCGTTGAAAATTTTGTTCACCATGTATCTTCAAAACAAAGCGATTTTCAATTGTGATTGATTTTCAATTTTGATTTAATCCACTACAATTCTTTAGGTAAAGAATAAATCAACGACTTATTAATTAGATAATAGGGATTTTCAACTAACTGCATTATCATTCAGTTCTTAGTAAACTCATATACACTCTGAGTATAATTAGGTTTTAAACATATATCAAATTTTAAGATACGGAATCTAAAATATAGCTATTTAGGTGCATTATAACATAATCTATTCTGGTATTCTGGGATATTGTGTAAAGAAATTAAAATATATCTTTATGTTGAATTCATTTCTAAAATTTAGTTTACTAGAAATCCTATTTTGATCGCAATTAAAATTTGAGATTATGGTAAGAATAATTCAAGCCAACTGTTATATTAAATATATCTAAAGGCAGTATTTATGTTTTCTATCCTTCTTAAATTATCGCATCTTTCTCTTATTTGCTTGTGTGGTGGGGAGCGAATTATCAAAATTTATTTCCTTAAAGTAATTTTCTGCGCATTCCGTATATTTAGTCGTAATAAGCCAACATATGATCATTATCTATGACTTTTAGATAATAATATGAGGAAAATTAAAATTTTACATATTTTTGTGTTGATGATTAGTTTGCAGCACGCTAGGGGTAAGTTCAATTATATATTAAACTATTTAATTATAAATTTTTACATCCTAATCGCTCATAAAAGTATATTTAACTATTGGAGTAAAGCATAATAATGATTTTAATAAATTTATCAATTGTTTTACATTTAATCAATTTGGACTTATACAAAGTTTTTAATTAGCCAATATTAACTAGTCATAAATAACTTCATAGAAATAGTTAATAGAGCTTGTTGCATTTACAAAGTTATTACTGTCGTCGTAAATATTCAACTTATTACCGTTAAAAAGTTAATTATTTTAGTTAAATCTCCATTATTAGAAACTTTTTATTTTTATTTAAATACAATTTATAACAAAATGTATTAAAGTGCTTTAGTTCGTTGTAAAATGGTAACTAAAAATTTACTAATTGGTAGACAATTTTTAACTACTCAATATATTATAATTAAATGGTTAAAACGTGCCGAGTTCAGTTTAGACTTATTATTTTTTGCCTTTACTATACTTGCTCGTATAATCAGCACGTCTTTAGATAGCTAAGTATTTACAAAATATAAGATAAAAATAAGAACTGTTAACATAATTTCTAATTAAAGCATATTTTTGTAATGGTAATTATCACATTCCTTTCTGTTAATATGAAAATTACAAAGAAATTTGTGTAATAATAACCTCACTCCTATTTAGATAATAATAACGGGCCATTCTCTTGATAGTCTTTTTACTTTCCATTAATTAAGCTACAATGGTCAGATGACCAAAACATAACCAATAATCGAAAAATGTAGACGTTTGCATTGTTGCATTGTAAAATACCTATGCATTCTCCAAAATCTCATCTGAACTATTAAACTATACTGGTTTCATGCTGAATGTGTACAAGTGATGCCTTCAGAAATAAAATTGTATGATGATGAAAGAAAACCAACAGAGCACGATGGAATTGTCCAAAATGTACATTTGAAAAATTTAGTATTAATTTCTCAAATACCCCTAATACATCAATTAATCAAACAAGTAGTTTACAAATTTCTAAACAAGATATTGAAAATCTTTTCACCGCTCACTTCAATAGTTTTAAGTTAGTTATTCATAACGAAATAAGTAATATTAATGTCAAGTTAGACGAATGTTTACTTAAAATAAGTGAATTGGAAATACTCAATTCAGATATGAACAACGAAACTCTTAAAATGGAAATAAACAATCGTGATTCTGTATTAAATGAAAAAATTACCCCATCTGCTGGATCCATTATTGATGAAATCAATGGAAGAGAGAGAAGAAAAATAATGTAATTTTATATAACTTGAAAGAATCATCTTCCAAATCAGTTAATATAAGGATAGAGGACAACCTAATAGCAGTTATAAGAATTTTTCAAGGTTTTGAAAACATAAGTAACCTAATTAAAGTAATTAGAATGTAAAAACAAACTTTAAATAAAAATCGACCAATTAAATTAATTTTTCCTAATAATATTGCTCCATTACAAGTTTTTAAAAGTATAGAACTAAAACAACAATATCCTGATCTTCAATTTAAAAGTGATTTTACAAATATGCAGCGCAATGAAATATTAACAATATATGAAGAATTAAATTCCAGAAAAGATAAAGATGAAACCGATCTAATGATTAAATACCATAATAATCATCTGTTCATTACAAAACTTAAAGTGGATTCTCGAAAACAGAACTATAAAATCTAAATTAATTGAACTAAATATGAATGTTAGTTGTAGCAATTATAATATTATTATGTTTGTTGAAACTTGGTTTAATGAATCTATTACTAATAAGGAAATCCGATGGGATAATTATTATATCTTTAGAACCGATAGGTCACCTGGCAATAGTGATAAAGTGTTAGGTGAAGGAGTACTTATTGTTATTATTATTATTATTATTATTATTACTTTGTTGAACAAGTTTTAATAAAAATTAATTTACTAAATTTAATTATTGGATTTGTGTATTTATCACCACTTTCTCACTTATCGAAATATATTAATCACTGTGAAACAGTTGAACAATTATGGTCAAATAAATCTGAAATGAAATTTATAATTTTTGGTGATTATAATTTGCCATATGTCTATTGAAGCAATGATAATTTAGGCGTGTTATGTGATGATTATCCTAGACCATATCAAGAAACAATCTATGATTATTTCAGTCTGCAGTACCTATTTCAAGTAAACTCGGTACCCAACTCGAGAGAAGTATTTCTGGATTTGTGCTTCAGTCATATTTAAGAAATTAAGTTTCACTACGCAGAAGACGAGATAACCGAGTCAAGTATTCATCATTCAGCATATGATATTTCTATTCCAATTAATACTAAGATCAATCATCTTCAATCCGGAGACTGGATTTTCGATTTTAAAAATTATTTTCTTTTAAATGAGTGTTTTGTAAGTGTTGACTGGAACAATGTTTTATAATAAAATGTAGTTGTACTATTCGTAACACGCAAATTAATTTTGTTTTATTCAATGTCTGTCGAGGTTAATTTGTTTTGTAGTCTTAGTAAGACTCACTGTTGTAGATTCACGAAATGTTTTCGTATTTTAAATTTACAATGTTTTATATGCAAGTAATATAAATGTTGCTAGTGATGTTTTTAAAATTTAATTTATGATGCCCTTTCTATATACGTGCCCTTGAAATTTGTCAAATCAAGTAATTAACCGATATGGTTTAACAGTGAACTAATCCGGCTTCTAAGGCCTTAAACGAATGCTCATTTTTTATATAAATCTACTGATTTACCTTCTGACTATCGAAATTTTCAATAGCTGCAAGTACAATGTAAAAATTTAAGCGAACAATTATATTTAGAGCATATTCAGAAGGTTGATCATAAACTTGTTATTAATCCAAAAACGTTTTGCAATTATGTAAATAGCAAAAATAATGGCAAATTCCGAAATGTCTTTTAATAGCAAATCGTGCCCCAGCGAATATGGATGCGTTAATCTGTTTGCTGACTTGTTTGCTTCTGTCTATTGTGACAATTAAGCACCTAAAATTCATATTCGTATAATAGACAAGTTGATTGTTCATCATTTTCATTCTGAAGGATATTTAATCATTAAAAGCGTCTTATAATTGTGAACCTGATGGCATTCCCCATTATTTTTTGCAGAAATGTTGATTTACTCTAACTGTTCCTCTGCATATTTATATTGCAAGTCAGTTTCTACTGGAACCATCCCCAATGTTTGGAAATATTAGTTTTATTACACGTTTGTTTAAATCTGATGCCTACGACTATATAAATAACTATAGAGGAATAGCTATCCAGTCTGCAATTCCTAAGTTGCTTGACTATTTAGTAAGTAAACAGTTGGAATGAGCATGTAAATAAATTATTATCGATCAACAACACGGGTTTACTCTTGGTAAAACAACAGTAAATAATCTCTTATGTTTTAAATCGTTTTTGGTTCATGCTCTAGAAAGCGGAAGCCATGTTGATACAGTTTATACTGATTATGCAAAGGCCTTCGATAGAATAAATCATTTAGTATTTATTTCCAAAATCGAAGCACTTGGCTTTGGTATTCAAGTTGTCAATTGGATATCCAGTTTTCTTAAGGGCCATACACAATTGGTTAAAATTAATGAGTATATTTCTAAACCTATTATTGTCTCATCTGCGGTACCGCAGGGTACTCATTGCGGTCCCATTATATTTCTATTATTTATTAACCATATTGGTAAAGTCATTAAACATTCAAATTTTCTACTTTTTGCCGACGATTTACAATTATTCCATGTAATCAATAATATTACTCACTGTAATCAATTAAATTATGATTTGCAAGTATAGAAATGGTGTCAAGATAATGATTTATTTTGAAATTTAAACAAATCTGTTTCAATTTAATTTACCAAGAGTAATACTCCTTTAAATTTCATATATACAATTGATAGTGTTCCTTTAAAAAATGTTAATTGCGTTTCTGATTTGGGTGTCTTGTTTGACGCCAAAGTTACTTTTAATTTGCATATTGAGAAAATCTGTAATCTGGCGCGTAAGAGACTTGGTTTTATTAGTAGATTTGCTAGAGAATTTTCTCCATTCTGTCAAAAGATGTTATTTTCTTTATTAGTTCGATCCGTTTTGAATATGCTTCCCCGATATGGTCCCCTTATAATAAGTGCACAAAAATTCGATTTGATAAAATTCAAATAAGTTTATAAATCTCTTAAAATATCATTTTGATGATGTATCGTCCAATCTATTATGTGATAACACGCCATCGTAGAAATGCGTGCTATTTAAACTAATATCGGGCAATATTGAATGCAATGAATTGTTATGCAGAATTCATTTTAATTATATTAATACTGAATTATTCAGATTAGAGTTCCATCGTACGCAATATGAATTGAATAGTCCTCTTAATAGAATTATGAAAATTATCACACTTTTAAGATTAATTTAAACTTTTTAAATATGTTTCTAATAAAGTAGACACTTATCATGTTTGGATGAATAATGAATTAAAAAGAATGATCAAACTTAAGAAAATTGCACATTTAGATTTCATAAAGAGTAGATATTCTTAGATGATTACAACCATTTTGCTAATATTCGTAGGATATGCAAACAATTGAGTGCTTTTCAATATAATCAACATCTTGATAATATCAGTACCAAGGTAACTTCTGATCCTAAATATTTCTGGTCGTATATTCGTAACCATTATAATAAAGAAGCAATTCCTTCAATTATGGAATACGATGGAGTTAAGGTTTCTAATGGTTGTGATATTGCAAACGCATTTGGTGATTACTAGAGAGAAAAAAACGCATATAAAAAGCAATAAAACAGGCAAATAAGCATTAAAACAACAAAAAGGCATTAAAGAAAACTATATTTTCTTAATATCTAATACGTTTGTAAATATGGTTTACATAGAAATTCTACCAGTAACTGCTTAAAACTAAAACAAACATACTTAATAAATTTTATACATTTTTTCACATCCACACTTGTTATTGGCGCATTTTTAAAGTTAGCTATTATAGCTGAATCCATTTGAAAATTGGGAACATTGTCGCCATTCAAAATCAAATTTATTTTATATTAAAAACCTTCATTTTTACCAGATACTTCTTCCAATTTTAAAATGATTTCTAGGCCACTGCGTCCTGGTATTTCTAAATTGAATCTTTAAAACTGTTTATTAAATTTGCAGATACATGCAACGACATTACCTGCTTTTCTAAAGATTTTATTGTATAGCTCACTAAATTTAAACGAGATTTTATGTAAGCTAAATTGTTTTAAGAACTGATTGACAGTTATTAACTGGTTAGTTTGTCGTCTTGGGAAGGTCGTATATAATCTTTTTAAATCCTTCAAAATTGTTCGCATAGTACATCACAGCATCTAGAAATTTTTTTCCATATTGTTAGCACTAGTTCAGAGGACAGTGAGATATCAGGTAATCTCTACTTGAATAATTGTACCCGCAGAGAAGCTTTTATAAACACTATTTTCCATTTTTAATTAAATCTACTAATGAAGATTTCATTCATATTCATATGTGCATCGGACAGCATTAGTAACATTTGTGTAAAAATAAGAGATGTTATAAAAAAACTAAAGACAAAAAATAGTAAAGATTACTATGGCTTAAATATAGAGATGATTACAACTGTTAATAGATATAATTATTGAACCACTAACTAGATTAGTTAACTTATGTATTTCGTTCAGTATTTTTCCAATGTATTAAAAGTGACAAAATGTGTTCCGGTATATAAAAAGAGACACCCTTCCGACCCAGACAACTACAGGCCAATATCAATTTTACCCATTTTATCTAAAATACTTGAACATGTTTTAACTCAGCTAATTACAGAGTTTTTGAAACAATATAGTCTTCTAAATAAATGCCAGTTTGGGTTCCGCTCAGGGAAATCAACTATATTAGCCATTAATGATTTTGTTGACTTATGCATCAATGCTTTTGAAGATGAAGAAGTTGTACTTTGCGATTTCTTAGATCTCAGTAAAGCTTTTGATTGTATAACGCATGATATAAGAAAAGAAAACTTTATTTTATTAATTTAAGCCCGTGTGCAATATGTATGATTGCGTTATACCTATCTGAGAGAAGGCTGGTTGTTATTAATAAGAATGGACGCAATCAAATCTGCTTCCAATTAACCATGGTATTTCCCAAGGGTCTATCCTAGGACCCATTTTGTTCTTGATATATATCAACGACTTTCTTGATTGCATCTCAAACACATTGCCAGTTCTTTACATAACTCTAATTGCTCGTGTAGACTCTCGTCTAACTGTAGAACAGAAATTGAATACAGACAAGTCAGTTGCCGAAATGTGGTTTATTGGCAACCAGTTAAAATTAAATGTTACGAAAACAACCTAAATGCTATTAACCCTAAAACACATAAAACCGTCTAAAATTCAGTCTGTAAAATTTCTTGGAATAACGATCGATTCGCAATTAACGTGGCAAATTTATCTAAAAATATTTGTTCTGAAAAATCGGTCACAACAAATATGGTTCGGTCTGCATATTACATCAGGGTTTCTGCAAGGTTCTCATTGTCGACCAATTTTATTTACCTTGTTTATCAACGATATATGCAATTATGTTAAAAACTCTAATTTGTTGTTATATGCTTATGACATTAAACTATTTAAAACCGTTGTTTCTGTTAGGGATTGTGTGTCTATACAGGAAGATTTGGAAGAAATACTTTTGTGGTACAATTAGAACCAAACGACTCTTAATTTTAGTAAGTGTTTTTCTTTGTTTTTTTTTTATAGAAACAAACACATACATATTGACTTAATTTAATTGATTTGCAAGTGTTTACCCTAATATGCTAAATGTCTGTATTACCCCTTGAGAAAATGGGGTTTAGTCTGGCATGTTGGTACGGACCTGAATTTTGACTGCCTAAAAGTTCTATTTTGTGTGCTTGTACATTGTACATTAGAGTATGCTTCTGCCATTTGGCGACCATATCAGATTGTGGATATAGATACGCTTGAACAAATACAAAACAAGTTTTTTTTTAGATGCATGGAGTTCAAAATTGGTATGACTCATATTCAGGAAAATTATTCGTTTATTAAAGGTAAGGGTTAAATGGATTTATTTGATGTGTGCTTGTTACATCGTCTAATTAATGGAAGTTTGGACAGTGAGCAGCTATTAATGTTTTCACTTAGCCCCAGTTAATCGGCGCTCTAGGCACACTTCCATTTTTAGACTTTCCACATACCGAACAACATTTGCTTCTAATTCTAACCCAATTAATAGAATGAATAACCTGTGTAATAAATATAACGTATATTCCTCATTTAATATTTTCGTATCTAATTATAATAATTTAAACATAATCTTCAGAATATGTAATATCGTTAGTTAATTTAAATCGTTATTTATAAATATACACATGCTGTGATATTGTAAGTTGTTAGTGCAATTAATTTTAGTTTTAACTATTAAATACCATTCATTTAGAAAGGAGATTTTTTCGTATAAAAAATGTATTATTATTATCAATTTAATGCATATACCCCTATAATTTGCAAAATTTGTTCTAAAAAATAAACATGTTTCCATCACTACAGAACTCATTAATAAACAACATTGCTTTAAAAGCACCACTAAAATCAACAGCTATTCAAAGCCTACAATTTTATTTTATATAAATATTGGAATTACAAAAAAAATTGGCCAAAGAATTAAAATATTTAGAATAGTGTTTAGTAAATAGTTCAATACTGTGAAGTATTTTCTGATTATAAAGTTTTTTTTTTGGTATCCTAAAATTTTCCGACATATATTTACATGATCCCAAAATCGGTTGTAATTTATACAATAGACTCTGCAATCTGTATGTAATTTATAATTTAGTTCTTCGCAAGGATTCCTAATATTTCTAAATACCTTGTATTTGGATCTTAAACCACTATTGTTATATTTTCTATGAGTTTATTAATTTATTATCGAACCACTATAAAATTCACAGACACCGATTAAAACAATAACAAATATTATTGCAAAATGTTTCATGAATAGAAAAATAGAATTATCCGAAAGAATTTTAAAATTCATCTTTAGGATACCTTTATCAGATGCTTTATTATTTAATAAATCTCCAAGTTAAATGGCTTTGTTTCGAATTTAATGTTTTTATGAGCAACAAATTCAAACTATATAAGACATATTTATATGTCATAAAAACGAGGATCCATATAACAAATTAAAATATATAATTAAATAAAGATATAGCAATAAGATTAGGATTTTTAAAGCACTGTACTACTTAATTGTTTGTTTAAAAAAGCTTTAAATTTTCAAATTAATTAAAAAGCCACTGAATAAAACACTTACTGTGTTTGTCTATATTATAAATTACCACGTCGCAAACGTTATCATGATTAAAACAATTATAATATTTAAGGAATCTATTCATAACATATTACAGAACAATTGTCTTGATTACAATACAAACTTCAATTTGTACGAAACGAAAACTTATATAATTTACATCTAGTTGAATTGTCTTCATAATCTATAAGACTATGTAGAGATGATGTAAATTTAACAATTTGAGTAAAACTAATCGATATAACCTTTACGATCTAAATTTTTAATTCAATACTTGGAAAATATTATTTATTTTATACAAAAAAATTAAAAATTTATTTTCACAATTTCTTTTAGAAATTCCTTCTTTTATTAATTCACTCTAAAAATGAATGCAATTTCGTAAAAATGTGAAATTCAATGGTGAATTAGTCATCCCTGTCCATCTTTCAACCCTATTTTAAATATAAATAATAACAGTTAAATAAAATTTTTAAATAATATTAACACTCGTATTATTCAAGGTTTTATTGCACAAATCTCTTATAGGAATAAAAAAATTAATCTAGCATCGAGCAAATCTAGACAACTTTCCACATCACCTTAATCAAATAGTTAATGACCTACTATTTGATTGGAGGTACTGTCTTTTAAGTGTAAATTTATGAAGAAGATATTATTTTAATAAGACCGCAATACAATTACAACATGCCCTAAATTTTAAGAGTATAAATGATATATTTATTAAAAAATAATAATTCCCTCTAATTCAGAATTCTATTTTTAGTGCTTAGATGATAATTTTGCGGCACCTCATTAATTACGATTTATTGATGCTAAAAACATCTTTAGGATAATATTGTACCGTGCAGGTTAGCCAAGTAAAAATATTGTACAAAATATTGTGAAAATATATCGACGTAAATATTGATCGCTTAAGAGATAACTATTTATAAAACCTCTCTGAAAACCGACTAATTATTGAAAATTATTATTATTATAAATATATACGATATATATATTGTAATACAAAATAAAAAGTAACTATTTTAATATGCTAGTTCATAAATTTACACCTGAACGATGCGTTAACTTTTGATTTACATGAGAGTTTCGCCAGTAGCCCTATCGTACTCATGAAAATCCCCACCATCATTAGTCCCTACCTAACATCCCTGAAAACCCTAAACATCTCTACCACCCGGTGGTGGCCCTTTTAGGACGAGCGTTGGGTTTTAAATAAACGAAGAACGGTTTATAGGTGGGGATGAAGCTTTAAGACGCAACCGATCGCGACGCGCGGAATATTTATAGTAGAAAAACGCGTTACTAATTTCTGCGCAGCTGAAAAAGAAAACCCTGAATCGAGAAGGTGAAAGGATAGAATATAAGATGAAACGACTTACATTGATGTCTTGATTCTCTTTTTTTGTGGAACGTACCATCATTACCCAAGCGATCCGGGATCCTAAAAATCAAAGGAGAAAATATAGTATATGAGGTAAAACGACTTACATAAGCATCTTGATATTCTTTTTTGTGAAGCATACCATCATTATCCAGGCGATACGGAATCCTTGAAAGTCCAACAATCTCTAGAAGCACACGCGTAATATCACAAGCACATACAATATATTTTATAATCGACGAGTCGTAGAGTATTTTTTGGGGTTTTACAGTTATTATTAAAATAATTAAAACAAATATGATTAAAACGTTCAATAAGCTAAGGAAGGTAATGATATTAAAGTTATGCATACTTGCTTTAAAAGTTAAAAACATTTGCCCTCTCGACGACCTTGGAGCTACGCTGTGGAAAAATGATTGCACCATTTACTAATAAATACACCAATCTAAATATAACACTACTACCATTATAAATAAATATGCGAAACCCAAAACACCAACATCGACTACTACCATTACCAACATATATAAGCTTATATTATCTAAATCTAAATTTAAAAAATATATAATTCTATGTCTTACCGCCCAAACCAACTATTACAAGGATGCATAACTTATAAGATCATTAATTACACAGAAGAAATTAAAAATCTAGATCGTTTAAAATACTCAAAAAATCCTCTACGACAGGGATGACTTTAATTTTAAAATCACTGGTACAATTACTATTGGGAGAAACCGAGAGCTTTCACACGCACACGCGACGAAATTGAAAGTGTTTATGATAGTTTAAAGATGGAAAATAATTTAGATTCACCCGAGCAATTAAGAATACTTGCACGCGCACCCACCGACGACGAATTTGTCACTGATCTCGCCAATTTTAATAACGCAGGTACTTACAAATCGCTGCAAAAAAGTGGCCTAAACTCGTGCGCATTTGTTGAAGGTTATTTTGGGTCGTTGGGTGACTTTGGTGTTATCGTATCTCTATGAATTATCCCCTTTCCCAGAAACGTTCTTTGTTAGTGGTTCGGTGACCTCAAAACGAATATTTTTCTTGATTAAATAAATAAAAGTCAGTTTATACACGAGAAACGTAAAAATATAAAATGATGTTAGAATTAATATTTTTTAGACCATACATTATTGGAATATTCAAATACTAATGATATATAAATACAAAATTAAATAACAGTCTTAAACTGAGGGAAAGCATTAAATATTTAAATATGAAACGTTGAGGTAGCAATATTTTAAAATTAGTTTTATCGCTTATTTTATCATGTTTTTAAATTTAATATTATTTCGTTGACATTTGTATTGTAGTATACTTAATTAGGATGCTACACTGGAGGGTTCGTTAGATGACGATCAAATACTTTGTATTAAAGTAACTTAAAGTATTTATTTAAAAGTAAATATTATGTGGAGTATAAAAACAAGATGTTATTATTCGAACGGCGAAAACTAGACTAACCCGGGAGCCTCCCCAGTACCTGCCTGACGACGCGCGTGTTCTCTTGGACCGCACTTTTGATATCTATTATAAAGCAAGATTAGCACTTTGCTTTGTTATTGAAATTAATAAAAACTCAAACCTTACTTCCAACTCTGCTGTGGGAACCGAAAAGTTAGCATAAATATTATCTACAGCTGAAGCAGGATTTAATGATAATTTAGAAATTATATACTATGTCTTTAAAAGAAGCACGAATTTTAGATATGTAACTTCTGCATTTGAACACGTCTGTCACACAGGTATTGGGTTTACAGCACTCCTCTCCCTAAAAGAAGATTCGGACTACAAGGAATCTTTTCTATAATTACGTCTACCTACTATAGTTCGAAACATTAGAACCATAATCTGGAGTGCCTTTTGATCCATCAGAAGGTTCTGTAAGTTTAATACTTGATGAAGGCCTTGCACTGAAAGAAATTCTTGGCTCTACAGTTCTGCGCGAACGTGAATCAAAATGCTGTTCCATTTTAATACATATACCAGGAATAGTACCGCAACATCTATTCCTTCTAAATATTTTACACATACAAAATATAATGGTATAATTATATTTGAATATTTATGTATTATACTATTATTATGCAAACTTACCTCAATATCATCTGCCATTTTATCGATTTCCCCTAATTTATGACTTGCTACATTTAAATCGTCTAAATGTTTAGATATAATTCTATAATGCTTACTTAAATTGAGTTCCGAAACATTGATCTTCTTTTTTGTATTTGATTTTTCATCACAACAATCAAACTGCAAGGTTAAATCTGGTAAGAAATGTAATAATTAATAGTTCATACTAGAAAAGGTCTTGCTAGGAGTTAAGACAGTAGATTTAGAAACAGCTTTGCAGTCTTTGGAAATGGATATTTTTCCAATTCCTAATAGTTTCAGATCAATTGGTACTTTGTCTTTACAGTTAATAGTTATTATTTCGGTTTCTGGTAAAATAAAAATCCAACTATTTAAAAACTTTAATTGAGTCCAAATGGACGTATTTATTTCTGATATTCTCTTATCGCAATTCTCAGGTATAACTTTGACTGAATGATATAGTTTGACTTCACAAATTTCATTTTGATAGGCGAGATGTATTGGTGCTTGTTGCTTGCACAAATAATTAGTGTTTAAAATCTTCTTACAACTTCTAAAACTATTTTCATCTAAAGTGTAATATTGCTGCTTACTATGACTTAATGCTAGATACTTAATACTAGGCTGAATAAACATAAACTTATTTCCTATTGCTATTGGTAAAGGCAAAATATTATAAATATCATATTTACGATTATTAATTAACGGAATATTGATTACATATACAATAAAATTATTCTTAACATAAGCATATAAATCAATAATATTCATAATTAAAACAGAATTTTCTGGTGTTAATGACAATGGAAAGTCAAGACCATCGGGAAGATCGTTCACAATCTTGTTTAATTCGCTAATTAATTTATTAGGTGTCAATACTATAGGATGTAATTGACCAATCTGGGACTTCATGATAGCATCAATGATTGCTAAGGTTTCTAATTGATATTGTTGAAACAAAATTGTAAATAATGTAACATGTTCATCCACAATTAATTTTAACTCAAATTTTTCGTCAAGTGCAGTTTCTTTCTTTAATTATTTTTCCATGTTATCAAAATTTTCGCCAATAAGTCTCTCATTATGATTTATATCTCCTATTGTTTCATTGAAATTAGCTATTGTAGATTTAACTACCGCCACCTGTTCCTTGACTAATTTTACAATGGATTCTTCATCATCATTGAGCTTTTTAATTTTTTGATTATAAAACTCGACGTCGTCTTCATCTAAAACACCAAATAAGTATTTCGTTGCTGTATCAACTGCATTTATTAAATCTCTTTTATTATGTCAAGACAAACCTAACATTTGTTTTATTGTTGACTTTTCAATAACCAATTTATTTATTATTTCCTGCGCTAGGCGCGTAAATTGTAGACAATTCTTAAATGAAATTAACCTATCTGCAATATTGCTATACTCAGGATTTCTACAAAGCGAAACAGTTTTTTCATAAAATCTCATTAACTGTTCAAATTTTGCATCATACTCATCTAAATGTATGTACGTAACTAAGGACCACTTGTCGTTATATAACTGAATCGTGCCTAATTGTTGATAGTAGAGTCCTGAACTTGATTCGAATCTTGTAATATTATAACTGGGTATCATTGGACCATAAGTCATAATGCTCGGAAGTATTAGGAACATTAAATATCTGTAACAAAAATGAAACCTAGTTAACGCAATGCTTAAGCCTATTATTATGAACTTTAATTATTTTCCTACCATGCCTAATAGATGAATTTACATCGGAATCTATAAAAATGATTTCGAATGGGCCAAGCCATTGAGATTGAAGTTTTTTATTTTTACCTATTCTAACTGCTTCGTTCAGTAGTAAAACTTTGTCACCTATTCTAAACGTAGAACTATTTATTTTTTTATCATACTGTTCCTTGTATTTTTCTTTCCTATCTAAAATAAGTTTTCTTGTACCTCTCTTGATTCTCGCAAGGTCTCTTTTAAATCTAGCACATACTCATCATATGTATAACGAACTTCTGGGTATGATGTAATAGAGAAAATTTAATTACGGTGTGTGGTGTTGTATTATAAGTAAATAAGGCAAAATTAATTAAATCATCCCAATTGTTTTGGTCGTTATTAATGTAGTGTCTTAAAAACTCTTTAATCGTACGGTGTTATCTTTTTAAGGTACCGTTAGATTGAGGGTGATATGCAGTAGTTTGAATTTTCTTAATTTTTAGTAATTTACACGTATCCTTAAAGATTTCACTCATAAAATTAGTGCCTTGATCGCTTAGTATAATTTCCGGAATGCCATGTCTACAAATAATTTCTTTTACAAATTTGTCACTAATTGTCTTAGCTTCCTGATCAGGAATAGGGATACATTCTAAAAATTTTGTTAAATCATCTTGAAAGGTAAGCAAATATTTATTACCTTTTTCGGTAACTGGCAAAGGTCCTACTACATCTAAAAAACATTTCTCGAACGCTCTTTCTGCGGTTGTTGTAATTTTTAAAGGCATTTTTGTTGTATTATTTGGGTAAACCTTATTTCTTTGGCACTTATCGCACCTCCTTACATACTCTTTTATAAAACTTTTCATTATCCCACGAATAAAATTCTTTTAATCTATTGTAGGTTCTATTTACACCTTGGTGACCTCCAATTAACTTATCATGAAACTCTTCTAATATAAATAGCCTATCTTCTTCTTTATCAACAGACAGATTTTTCGTTCTACTATATTTACATTGTAGCTGATATTTTTTAAAATGTACCTAAGGATTATTCTTAAAATGTCCCATTTTAGGTTATCTCTTTTTCCAAACCTCTCTAAGTAAATGTCTGATACTGAGTCCCAAGTTTCTTTCAATTTATTTAATTTTTCAAAATAGTCCTTGTTATTTAATATATCATGATAAGAATCCCTATCAATAAACACGAATTTATCATTGACTCGATATAATCCATTAACCTCCATTTGAATTTTATACATTTCTTCAATGATTTCGGGAATTTTTAACTTAAATGTAATCGGTAAAGTTTCTAACCTCTTTGGTGAGAAATATAGATTGATTTTACTTGAGTCGCACTTACTAATTTCAATTATTTTGGGATTTAATATAATAGAATTTTTTGTTTTTTCTCTAAAATGATTGTAATCGTTTATTGAATATTCCATATTCATTTTGATTTTATCATTGTGGTAAATAATTATTTGAAACTTGTTTGTAAATATATATTTAATCATGTCTAAAACATCTATATAGTTTAGTTTATCTAAACCACACCCTATCTTTGACATAGGTAACTTATATATCTTATTCATTTCGCAAAATGATCTTAGTCCAATTAATACTTTAAATATATCTAAAGAACTCGGTTTTTCAAAATAATGTTCCTTCGTAACTAAATAAAAAATATATCTTTTATTTACTTTTAAATAAGCAAACGAATGAAGTTGCGCATTTTGTGTTTTTAAGTTGTCAATTTCTCCAAACTTATTTTTAAACTCAAGAGCTAATCCCTTCCCTATTTTCAAATCTTTACTAACACAATGACAAAGGGACCCTATTTGTATTGCCATACAAATAGGGTCGAAAATGATGTGTAGCCCACACCACTGCTAATAATTCTATTTCCGTTGTAGTATAATTTCTTTCTGCTGAATTTAATGTTCTACTGCAATATGCTGTTGGCTGATCTTGATCTTTGCCTGGGGGACCCTGAGATAATATTCCTCCAAGTGCAAAGTCACTTGCATCCGTTGTCAACATAAACGGACT
Organism: Ontholestes murinus; assembly: GCA_963969525.1. Lineage (NCBI taxonomy): Eukaryota > Metazoa > Arthropoda > Insecta > Coleoptera > Staphylinidae > Ontholestes > Ontholestes murinus. The sequence goes on along the minus strand of OZ018393.1, from coordinate 43,339,575 downwards.
TTTAAAATCGGGATATCTTAAGACTGGTGCAGAGGTCAACGACCTTTTCAATGTCTCAAATGACGCGTCGCACTTATCTGACCAAGTAAAATTTACATTTTTCTTAAGCAATTGATTCATTGGTTGCGCTATTTTGGAAAAATCTTTTATAAATCCACACAGACCTAGAAAGCTTTTAATTTCTTTTACCTTTTTAGGCCTTGGATAATTTATAATACAGTCTATTTTAGATGGATCGGGTTTAATCCCCTCAGAAGTAATTTTATGGCCCAAATATTGCACTTCCTTTCTCAAAAAATCGCATTTATCAGTCTGTACTAATAGGTTATTATCACGTAATCTTTCAAACACTTCTACTAATTTTTTATTGTGCTCACTCAAATTATTACCATAAATTACGATATCGTCAAGGTAAACAAAACATTTTATACCATTAATCCATTAATCTTTGAAATGTTGCTGGTGCCCCTTTTAAACCGAAAGGCATTCGGGTATACTCGAAATGACCAAAATGAGTTGAAAACGCTATTTTACTTCTATCTGATTCCTCTAATTTTATCTGATGGAAACCGCTAGCTAAATCTAAAGTTGTACAATATTTAGAATTGCCTAACTGATCTAAAATGTCAACAATGTTGGGCAAAGGATAAGAATCTCCAACAGTGTGTTCATTTAATTTCCTAAAATCAACACAAATTCTATATTTTCTTTTCCCCGAAGCGTCCGACTTCTTAGGAATAACAATCAAGGGTAAATTCCACGGACTTGAACTATTAGCAATAATATTTAGCGCTAAAATTTGTTCTATTTGTTTATCTATTTCCTGTCTATACGACTGCGGTAATCGATATGGTTTAATATTAATCGGCGATGTGTCAGACAAGGTCGGAATTTTATGTTTAACAGCTTCGGTACTTGTTAAATTATCCCCTTCTAAATAAAATATATCACTATAATTCTCACAAATCCTCATAATCTCACTTTCTTCTTCTTTGTTTAAGTGACTTAATCTCAGTGATTTTCGCAATATTTCTAATCTAGATTGATTACCCAAACTCACCGAAACACGTTCTTCAATATTAAAGTTCTTAACATTTATTTCAAGAACTTCTAATTCAATACTCTCATTCGTAACATTCATTATCGATACTTTGCAATGATTGATCGATACATGCGTGAGGTATTCACCAAGAAACAATCCATCACGTAATACTTTTTTTTCTACTAGACAATCACCTGAAATTGTGTTATCAGATACTTTAGTTCCATATTCGGAACTATTGAATTTTAACTTATCGTTTTCATAGTCAATAATACAATTTTTTCCTTTTAAAAAATCATTTCCTAAAATACCGTCGCAATTAAGTGGAAATTCTTCTGATACCACGTGCATATTAATACCTAAATCACTATCTCGAACAATACCTAAGGTTTGAATTGACTCTGTGGTAATACCACTTATCTTAACTGTTGGTAAATCTATGGAAATCTCCGGAGCTAATTTATTATTTTTTATAATACAAATATCGGAACCTGTGTCTAACAGTAACCTGGTTATTTCAGTATTTGCAAATTTCATATTACGAAACTCTACATACGTTCGTCTAATATCACTTACTTTAGTTAATTTAATCATCCTGTCTGTAATAAAACCATTGTTCATGTTCATGTGGTTCTTTAATTTAGATTGACCTTCGACTGACCACATGTTGAAGGTCGCTGAGAGTTTAAATGCTGCTTATCTTTATTTCCATTGAATAATCTTTTTCTACACTCTTTAATGACATGCCCTGGTTTTTTACAATAATGACAAGTCAACATATTAGGTTTCGATTCTATTCGAAATGATTCTCTTTTTATTTCTCTTAAACATGTTTAAGAATAAAAACATGTTTTCCCGGAATCACTCATAAATATTTCCGCAAAGAACCTATGGACAGTCCTTCATTTTGTATAAAAAAGTTGTCGTTGACCCGGAAATAGTTTTGGTTGAGATAGGTATTTATAAGTCTGGTGATTTCTTTTGTGTTGTATATTGATAATTGTTCTTGGTCCTTTTTATTAATGATATTTAACTCCGGAACAGGCATTGACGTAAAAAGGCTCTGGACATCGAAGGAAATCAGAATTGAGTTGTTGTTAACTGTTAGGTTTTTGGTTTTGTTAACAAAGTCGATGGAGTTCTTAATTCCGTATTCAGATGTGCAAGGGATTATTTCTGATAGGGTTTTATTTATAAGAGAACATATTTTATACGAGGAGGCATTGATGTAGAAGGCAATTGGTCTTATTGGGATGTTGAGTTTGTGTACTTTGTGCAGGCCATATAAAGTTGGTGCTGTGGAATTCATAACTTTATATTTATAAATTTCACTATCCGCGACTATGGAATTTGCTGATTTGATTTCTTCAACAAATTAGATAATAAAACACTTAACTTAAAGTTTAAAAAATTAAAAAACTGAGCAACTCTTAATAAGACTATATTAATACACTATAATTTTATAAAAAAAGCTACATCTAAAATAATTAAACGAATAATTGAGTAAATTTATACTTATTTGCTATCAGTAATATATATTCCACTGAAAATTTATTTATTTAACATGTATTGCATCAACTTATGAGATTTGTGAAATCATTTTTTATTAAGATGATTTTAGTTTTCAAAATTTTCCTTGATTTTTTTAACTTTGAAAGCAATACTTATCCATGTTTTATTTATCTACAGCTACCTCAAATATTGTATTATAAGTACATATTTCTGTATCTAATAAATATTCTTAATATAATATCTATAGACCTAACTCCCTTTATGAAGAATTGTATGAAGAGTTGTTTTTATAAAGCTAGTGATAAAATCGTCCTTGAAAATGTTTATGTATCACCCAACTATTCAATTCAATCTATTAAAGTCATTTTAAATCAGTAGAATCAATATCAAATTCCAATACGTTATTCATGTTTGGTGATTAATAACTTACTCTCTGCTTCATGGATTCATGATGAATACGGTGTCAAAACAAAATCCTTTTGTAATAAAACAACTTTAGTCTTGTATAATTCTAATTACGTTATACTGGACCTTGTTTTTGTAGCAAATGAATTTTCAGCTCTAAAATCTTTCTTAATCACTTTTTTTCCAATCCTACCTTCCGTTACAGTCCTATCCTCGAATTAATGTTATAGTTTAGTATTTCACCTATAAAATCATGACTTGTTTGCGACCAACAGTTGTTAAGCACTTTTTTGAATAATGCTTTCATTAATATAAGATAAGATTCTTTATTCATCGTTTCATACCAAACATTAAAAATAAATCAGCCTTTCCAAAATGGTTCAGTAGCAAACTCAAACAACTTGTATTTCTGAAAAAAAAAACTGCACAACGGTTACAAATTATCTCGTAGTATATTGGATTATGAGTTCATTTCTACTCGCGATAAATGCATTGCATTTTTATATAACTTACATTCAGTTGAGAGTTCCATTAAAAACTAATCCAAAGATTTTTTGATGCGAAAGGAATTTAAAGATCATGTGACCGATTTTATGAAAACCACTAGGTTTTTTTTTATCTGTCAATGACAAAATTTTATTATATCACACAATAAGGTGAAAATAAGTATGTAAATATTAAATGTATGTATCTGAAGCTGGTGTTGTATGAACAGCGGATTTGGGTTTGAGTGGAAGAACACCTACAAGCATGAACTCCGCCCGTCAGCATGGTGTTAAAATTATTTGTATGCTTTTCTTCCATCAATTTTCTAAATATCTATATTGTAACCATGTTTTGATAAAGCTTAAATACAGATAAAGATAAAGGTAGATCAAGATGAAGAATTCGGAAATAATCACATCTACCTAATTAGTTTAAAGAAGAAGAGGAAAACTTTCATCAATTGTTACCTAATTTAATTTACTTAAGATACTATACTACTAAACATTTTTAGCGTAATCTTACATGAATATATTAATCTGAAAAGTCCAGTTTTATATATAATATTATGTTATGTGATTTTGGTCTATGGTAGCTAAAATTATAGATAGATCAAAATAAAATACATACGTACCATGAAATAATATTTTAGCAAGGATAATGGATAATGAAATTTATTGACCAGCAAACTTTATAAATTACAGGTTGTTGCAGCGAATGCAAAATTAATGACTGTGGAAACAAACAATATTATCTCGAATTGCAGAAAAAGGTAAGTGAAATAATGTTTTTACATAATTTTAAATCTTATATCATATGTCACTTCAATGTATAAATTCCGAAGACATATACTACCACTATTCGCTACTGTAATACAGCATTCAATTATTTTTGTTATAATATAAGCATTTTGTATCTATTTTTTAATGGAAATAATCGATAAAATAAATAAAAAGAACGTGTTAGTTTACGTCCAAATCTTATTCTGAATAAACAAACACGGTACAAATTCATAGATAGGGGAAAAAGATAGTTGGTACCACGGTGTACTGTAAGTATTAATTCCAATGAAGACTTAAGTCATAAATACTAAATAGAGACACTGAATTGAAAAATTCACTATGTTTTAACCACAAATAATTATTGTAAAAATATTATATAACGTGTAGGCACAATTATATACGTTTTATCAAGTGATAATGACGATAAAACGTCGAAACTCGAGTCGTGCTGTGTTGTTTAGATTTATATAATTGTGCCTACACGTTATATAATATTTTTACAATAATTATTTGTGGTTAAAACATAGTGAATTTTTCAATTCAGTGTAAGTATGGATTACCACGTAGTAACGGTCGCAACCATTCTCTTTACTAAATAGAGACTTTAGCATTGTAAAATGGTTATATCTTTACCGAAATGTACATTTGCTATTAATAAATTTTGTGAAGAAAGGAGACTCAATATTTCATTTAATAGTCATAAATCCTGACTTGTTATTTTGTAGTGTCTGATTTTTTTTATCAACCATACCTCTGTCAAAATTATTTATTTCCAAATACTTTTTAATGCAGACTACATATTAGATGATCTAAAATCTAGAAAATTGTAAAATTGGCAGAAAAATAAATCGAGATCACATAACTGTGGCGAGAATATGATCATCCTGGTCGGAAGAAGGTATACAGCGACATCGTCCAGCTAGAAGACCTCCTCGACGTAGTAACGCTTCTGAATATAGGCTTCTGAGACGGATAGCCACACAGAGCCGATTTCAAACAACTAGGTCTGTTGCCATAGATTAGGTAACAGCTTTAAATCGCCAGATTTGAATGGCGACCATTTATCGACCAATTGCGTCAAATGGCCTTCATTCTAACCGTCCACTAACCATACTTTAGAAAGCTGCTCGTCTAGCTTGGTGTCGAGAGCGGCAGGGTTGGAACAAAATCGCGTTTAGCGATGAATCCAGGTTTTGTTTACGGAAGAATAATGGACGTAGAAGGGTGTGTCGATATCGAGGAGAACGAAGAAATTTTGGTGTGGGGTGCAATCAGTTTAGGACGAATATCATCTTTGGTGTTCATTTCAGGTACATTAAACGCTCATGGATACATTGATAATGTGTTGGAATATTCCAGAATGATAACGCTAGGGTGTGGGGTACACGGCAAACATTCTTGGAAGAAGCGGATTTGCAAATGTTTTCTTTGCCAGCAAGTTCTCCCAACTTAAACACCATCGAGCAAGTCTAGGACATAATGGGTAAAAGAGTTCGCAACATGACCAGACCTCCTGACAATTTAGATGATCTGAGACTTCAGTTAGAAGTTGCTTGGAATGTTATGCCTCAAGCAGATAAAGACCATTTGATTCTAAGTATGCCTAGAAGGGTAAATTCTTGCATTGCTGGGCGAGTTTTTTCTTTTGATCATTTTGTACCAACGAATCGAGGAAGATGTCATCGACATAACGTAGCCATAGGGGCTGATTCTAATTAAATATTCTCGAAATCCACCACGAATAAATGGGCGATCACAGGCGAGATCCCCTCTCTCGTATTCATGCTTCTTTAATTCGTTTATAGCAGTTTATATTTAACATAAAGTGAGTGTTTATCAAGCAGAGTTTAATAATGTTTATAGTAGGAATAAGCTGTTTATATTTAGTTTAAAATTTTGATTTTTTCATTAAAGGTGCTTGCTTAAAAAGGGATTTAACGACAGAACTAACTAGGATATTTGTCTTATATAGTTTTAACAATTTCATGAGGCTCAGGAAGTTTTTTTAATACTTTGATTTTATTGGCTGTTAATTGTTAAAAGTTCATTTTAAATGCACTGTTAGGTTTTATAACTTAAACACAAACTTTCAACGAGTAATGTTGTTTTTAATAATCGCTACAATTGTTTCGCCAAGGTGTGGCTTCTTCAGGCGGATGGTGGTGGTAATGTTGATTGATGAGTTACGTAAAGAAGATGTAATTTAAAATAACTTGTAATCATCTTCCTCACATTGTTTATATTATTTTGCTAAATGTACATTTCGTTTACAATGTAAAAATTTTCAATAGCTGTGCAAGACTCTTGTACATTGTAAACTAAATGTACATTTACCAAAATAAAAATAGACTATGGAAAAAGTAGTTACAAGTTATTTTATATTGGTGGTGTAAGTTGAAGAGGTTTAATAATGGGGATTTTGAAATTTCTATTTGATCATTTAGGAGTTGTCTTGTTCGTTTTATGCGATTTATCTCCATTGATTCTGGAGCATCTATTTTTCGTCCTTTTCTTTCTACATGTAATATTCTTTCTTGTCCAAATTGATTATTTTCTGCCATGCGGTGGGTGGCAAATATTCGTTTGCTCTCTTATATTGAAAACCTTTCTTGTGTACTTTTGCCCTCTCTGTTATAGGTCTCCCGGATTGTCCTACATATAGGATGATTCTATTTTTATTTTGTATTGTTTTTCAGCGCCGGAAATTCGTTGGAAAGATCTGAGTACATGATCTGAACGAATAATTTCGGAAGTGTCATTTTTGTGGATTCAATATTGCATATGATTTCTTCTAAAGAAATCGTACGGGAAGCAATGATAAAATTATTACATTTTGATAGAGGTTTTGTCTAGTGGTTTCTCGGAAAAAATAAAAATATTTGTACGATGCTATGTTTCAGATGTGTTAAGTGGTGGGAACTGGCGGTGTTAATTTGTTATATTTGTATTGTCTAATTTCTCGGTGGATAGTGATTTTAGTTCGGAATTACTACAATTGATCACAAAATGTCCAAAATAAATTTTGTTTGAGTCTAGGAGGCCAAGTATAAGGAGTTGCTCTGGGCTGGTATAGAAGATATTTAATTTTCAGAATTGCTTCTCATAATAGTGCTCGGCTGGCTCAGTTTAGGATAGATTCCGTTTGCTTCAAGTGAGCATGGTACCGTAATTTGGTAAAACTGGGCAAGATATAGTTGTCGCGAGTTATCGCACCACCCACGCCGACATTCCGCTGACGAAGAAATGATAATATAATCAATCTTATAAATACACCATACCGCACTCATGTATTCATCCCACTGTTAGTTCGCTGTAGCACAAGTGTGAAAAATAAATTAATAATCTTTTTTAAAAAGTAATTTCCAAGTTCCTAAAATATAACTGGCGCAGTCGTGCGGATGTTAAAGAATTCCCAAAAAGTGCAATTCTTTTTGTTTTAACAAATTAATTAACAAAAAGAATCTACGTGTAAAATCAAAAATCAAGAGTGTCAGCAGCAACAGCCGAATCCCTGACTATTGGAGTCACCCACCGAAGAGGAACAATCAAAGTTCAGGATATCTGGTATCGCCCAGTCTCTTCAACGGACAAACAACCCCTGACTATTGGAGTCACCCACCGGAGAGGAACATCGCGTTCGAGTTCTGGAATCCACCAGGCTCTCCACCGGACCCTAGCAGTAAAGAAACAAAGAAAACATCGTGAGGCTTTACCCATAACATATAAAGTATCGAAGTGCTTTTATGTTATAAGCCCTTGAAGCAAAGAAGAAGTAGTCGCATTTCCAAAAACCATAGGTAACCTTAATTCCTATGCAGGAAATCGACACGGAAGAAAGAATCCATCTCTAAAAGAAGCCATCGAGAATTACCTTCTCCAAATCCCATCCTTAAAATGCCGATATCATTGTTTGATTTAAGTTCGCTTTAATCGAATTAAACGATATCGACGACAATAAAAATATATACAAACAATAGCATAAACAAACATTCAATAATCATTTATCTTAAACATTTAATAATCTATTATTATAATTATTCAAATCCAACATCAATGAAAATCAGTGGAATCATCTTAATCCTGACAGTGTAAGTAAATGAACGACGAATTAGAAGACCTTATAAATAATTTCAATCAATCTTGTAACGTTCGTCCCCAAAATCGTAAAAATCCTCAATTAATCAATATGGCCGTACCAATAATTTCAGTTAAAGACATTTTGGACATTATTCCAAAATTCGACGGAGAACCAACAAAATTATCAACATTCTTGTATTCGTGCGAATCAGTCCTCCAAATGATGTCACCAAATAACGACCTAGCAAGAATAACATTTACACTTTTACATATTAGATCAAAATTAATCGGAAAAGCAGCGATGATGCTAGCTGCAACACCATTTAATACATTCCAAGAATTAAAAGAAATTTTAATATCACTTTTCGGAGACCAAAGAGACGAAGAATCATTACTAAGAGATTTAATCATGCTCAAACAAAAATTAAATGAAACTCCATTACAATTTGCCGACAAATGCATTGATATCAGATTATTATTATTGAATAAATTAGATGGCCAAAATTTACACATCGACATTAAAACAGCAAAAAGAAATCTATATAATGCCACTACACTAAAAGCTTACTTAGCCGGATTAAATAGCCACGTGAGCCATCTACTAAGATGTAAAACACCAGCAACAATAGAAGATGCAATGAGAATGACAGTAGAAGAAGAAAATATTAACTATCATCGAGCTCAACTACATCCGAGTCAACAGCAAAATAACCAAAAGATAAACAAATCAAATTATAATTTAAGAGTCAATCCCTTACCAATGAGAAACACATATATCAACCACAAAATTTTACACCTGCTCCAAGACCAGCCCAAACATAACATCTATTTCAACAAAACTCATTTCAACCAAGACCAATGCAATTTCCGAGACAACAGTTTACACCGAGACCAATGCAATTCAATCAATATCCAAATAGACTACAACATCAATCATAGAACAGAACTCCATCTAGAATGACACAATTCCAGAGACCACAAACAAGACAATTGCCTAAACCAACACCAATGGAAGTATCATCAGGTACAACAGCTCTTAAACATTCACAACAACCGAAATATACAGTAGAACAACTTTACCATCAAGAAGACGCATTTAACCCCGAATTCTATCAACAATATCAAGAATACCCAGAATACGAAGAATACCAACAAAATAATTAAGAAGAGATTTACGAAGAAAACTATGAATTAACAAACGAAAATTTTCTAACAGAAGCCTCAAACACCAATCCGAATATATAGAAATAAACGTCGCAAATTTTCATAAACTACCATATATAGAAATACCAGAAATAAACGCAAAATTTATGATCGATACTGGATCAACAAGAACTTTAATTAATGAAGAAATCGCTCAACAATATTTCCCAGATATAATTGAATATGATCCATTCCAAATTAAAACCCCTCATCAAACATCAAATCATAATTGTTCAATAAACATAGTACTCTCACATATTTTTAATCGACCAGATATTTTACATAAACATTACATATTTAATTTTCACCAAAATTATCAAGGATTAATTGGAACCGACTTATTACAAAAATTACATGCAGTCATTGATTTCAGTAACAAACTAATTATAACACCAGATGCTCAAATTCCATTACATTTGCCAAAACCAACTAAGGATATTATATTAACACGTCAAAAAAGAATAAGAATTCAACCTAGAACGGAAATGCCAATAAAATTAATAACAAATTATTGTGAAACTACAGAAGAAATTTTAAATAATTATACATTCAAAAATAAATTGGAAATACCTGCCGGAATTTGTAAAATTGAAAATAATTGCACAAATCTCCTTATTATAAATCCAACAGATGAACAAATAATATTTGATATACCTGAATTACGAATTCATCCCGAACAATTCGAATTAAATAACATTGATACAACAGAAAATGAGACAGATTTTGACCCAAAAGAATTAGACGCATTACAAAAACAAAATTTAAAAAATCTACGTTTACAACATCTCAATAAAGAAGAATATACAGCAGTGCGAAAGTTATGTTATGAATATCGAGATATAATGTACTGCCCTGGAGTACCTTTGTCTTTTACAAACCAAGTCAAACATTCGATTAGAACAACTGATAACGTACCGATATATACTAAAACATATAGGTATCCACCTATCCACAAAGAAGAAATAGAAAATCAAATTAACTCAATGATGCAACAAGGTATAATAAGACCATCCAGCTCACCATGGTCTTCGCCTTTATGGATTGTACCCAAAAAGATCGACGCAAGTGGACGTAAAAAATGGAGAATAGTAATAGACTATAGAAAACTCAACGAAAAAACTATTGATGACAAATACCCTCTTCCAAACATTGCCGACATATTTGATAAATTAGGAAAATGCAACTACTTCACCACATTGGACCTTGCCAGCGGTTTCCACCAAATTGAAATGCATAACGACGACATTGAAAAGACAGCTTTCTCGACAGATAAAGGACATTATGAATACCTTATAATGCCCTTTGGATTAAAGAATGCACCAGCAACATTCCAACGAGCTATGCATAATGTACTTACCGGACTTCAAGACATATGTCTCGTTTACTTAGATGACGTTATTATATTTTCAACATCCCTACAAGAACACATTCAGAGTTTAAGAAAAGTATTTGACAAATTACGAGCAACAAATTTCAAGATTCAGCTGGACAAATCTGAATTCCTGCAAAATGAAGTTAAATACCTTGCACACATTATTACAGAAAAAGGAATATCACCAAATCCAGATAAGATAAAAGCCGTTTTGGAATACCCTTTACCGAAAACAGTGAAACAAATTAAAGCATTTTTAGGACTAACTCGATATTACCGTAAATTCATTAAAAATTACGCTAAATTAACTAAACCAATGACGTCATGCCTAAAAAAGGGAGCTCAAATCGAACACACAAAAGAATTTATAAAAGCATTCTAAATTTGTAAACATCTTTTAACAAATAGTCCAATATTACAATTTCCCGATTTCTCAAAACCATTCATATTAACCACAGACGCATCCAATGAAGCACTAGAAGCCGTATTATCCCAAGGAACAGTAGGACAAGACGAACCAATCGCTTACGCATCAAGAACACTTAATGACACAGAAAAAAATTATTCTACAATAGAAAAGGAACTACTAGGAATTGTATGGGCAACAAAATATTTTAGACCTTACCTTTATGGACGCAAATTTACAATTTATACCGATCATCGTCCCCTCCAATGGCTATACAGCTTAAAAGAACCAAATAGCAAATTAATGCGATAGAGAATTAAATTAGAAGAATTCGACTACAACGTAATTTACAAGAAAGGAAAATTGAACACAAATGCCGACGCTTTATCTCGTACACCTATCGAAATTCACCCAATTGACAACTTATCAATGGCCGGAAATCCAGATGAAAATCTAGATAGATTATTAGACGAAATTATCACAGAGGGAGAAACATTAAACACATCCGAAATTCCAATAATACACAACTATCAAAATCGACAATCTCCATTAAACATCGAAGAACTCATGGAAACCCAACAAATTATAGACGAACAAACCACAGATACAATTCATTCCACGAGAACTAACGAACCAAAAGATGCGATTAAAATCAGTGAATATCCCATTAATAAACAGAGACACCAAATTATAATAAAAATTGCTGAAAATCCAAAGAGAACAAAGATCGAAAAATTGGGACAACGAAGAATTACAAAAATATACCTGCAAGTCAACTACTCAAAGGAAAATCTCGTAGACATCTTAAAAAATTACACCGCAGAAAAAGAAAACTTCCATATGTATTCACCGAGAAAAGAATTATATACAGAATTATCAAAATTATATTCTAAAATTTTCAATAATAATGGACCTAAAATAATTTGGCATACTAAACAAAATAAAAATTTAAAAACGGAACATAAAATAAAAACAGTAATCACAATGTACCACGAAGGAAAAACGAATCACCGAGGAGTTACTGAAACATACAATAAATTAAAGCGAAATTACTATTTTGATAACATGCTAAAAACCATCCAATACTACATTAACAGCTGTGAAATTTGTCAAAAAGCAAAATACGACAGACATCCACCACAAATACCATTGAATTTAACCCCAACATCAACGAAACCCTTTGAACATTTATTTATGGACACAATTCAAATTGAACAAAAAATATTCCTGACAATCATCGATTCATTTTCAAAATTAGGATACGCAAAGAGAATATTATGCAAAGAAGCAGCAGTAATAGCAAACGAATTAATAGAATACTTTTCGATATATAAGACCCCGAAGAAAATCACTACAGACAACGGAACCGAATTTAAAAACACATTAATACAAGATATTCTGGAAGTACACAATGTCGAAATTCACTTCGTCACTCCAGATCACCCTGATTCAAATGGACCAATTGAAAGACTACATTCAACTCTATTAGAACACATACGAATATTTAGATTAAAAGAAGAAACAAAATCAAAAGGTATCGAAGAATTAACAAAACTCGCATTATTGGCCTACAATAACACAATACATACAAACACAGGAAAAACCCCTCAAGAAATTTTATATGGCGAAGAAATCGAAAACATAAACGGAGAACGAGAACATCGTCGATAAACATATAAAAGAAATGCAAACACTACACGATACAATAAAAAGGACCAACGAAAAACAAAAGGAGAAATACATAAACTATCATAATGAAAAACTGCGTAATATATCACACTTTAGGCCGAACCAAAACGTTTATATCAAAGAACAAATAAAAAGAGGACACAAAACCACCGCTAAATATCATGGTCCCTATAAATTAATTTCTATGCAACAATGTTTCAGAGATTCAAATAAAGACAAATCAACATAAAAAAGTTCATCTAAGTAATTTAAAATCATCATTTCAGATGGAGGACGAATTCGGAAACAATTCAGCAGGGACTAATAGCATTCCGAATGGAAACAGCGAGCAACATAATATCTGAATGGGAATTAATCCACTCAATTGATATTACACCAATCATTGAAACATTAAGTAAAACCAAAGAACATAGAAAAGAATTTGAAGACCAAATTAGCCACTATGAGAGTGCGTGCACTGAAAATACAGACCTCAACAAACAACTATTAACCATGCTAAAACAGGAGACAAAACGCACAAACAATTTAATTAAAGAAATGTTACCATCACGCAGAAATAAAAGAGGAATTTTTGACTTTATCGGAACCATAGAAAAAACAATCACCGGAACTTTAGATGCCGAAGACGGAAAAAGATATGAAACTAATTTTAACAATTTATTTAAAAACGAAGAAATGCTAAAAGGCGATATAAAAAATCAAATATCAATTACCAAGGAATTAATTGATCAAACAAATACAACAATTTCCACATTAATAAAAAACCATAACATAATTGTCGACGACATAAAAATATTAAAAGCATCAATACAAAAAATATCAAAGTTTGCCTGGACAAAAATATCAACAAATAATAAAAATTAACACTTATCAAAAAGAAACTGTAATTTACTTCATAATAAAAATACCACTCGTCGAAAGAAGTAAATATGAATATTACCAACTTAACCCAATACCAAATGAAAACAACGAAATAAAAATTCCAAACTCAAAATTTATTTTAATTAACGAAAAGAAATTCAAGAAACGAACCGATTTAAACCATTAAACCTAACAGGAGTAGACATGTCTAAATTCACTACATTAAAACAACATATACATAATTTGGAAAAACAAGTTGAATCACAAAAATTAATTGAAATTTAGAAAGAAGAAACTAATTGGCTGCAATACACAATACCATTCATTTTAATAATAATTATAATTTTCTTAATAATTAAATGTGTTCCTATCATTAAACAAAAAAATTAAAAGAAATATTTCTGTGCAAGGCGATATCCCCCTGGACGTTCCATCAGGCCCATTTTGACCCCGAAGTCACTTCTGCGGATGGAGGAGTTATCGCACCACCCACGCCGACATTCCGCTGACGAAGAAATGATAATATAATCTTATAAATACACCTTACCGCACTCATGTATTCATTCCACTGTTAGTTCGCTGTAGCACACGTGTGAAAAATAAATTAATAATCTTTTTTAAAAAGTAATTTCCAAGTTCCTAAAATATAACTCGCGGCATTTTTTTCTGAAAATATAATTCACACATTAGTTTTACACGTTTACAGTTTTATTGTTTGAATTTATTCTGTGTTCTCGCCCTAGAGGCAAATGATATTGGTACTGATTGTTTCGCGATAATTTTTGTTTGTGACTATTATAATTTTTTTTTAAATTCTAAATACCTTTTACTTTTTCATGTCGGCTTTTAAATTATATTACATTTGCCATTACATGTATTTTTATAAGATTATAATTGTTACTTTTCTTTTAATTATTGTGTTAGTTTTTCCATATTTCTTTCTATTATTTTTTTTTTGTTTTTGGTTAGATTTTTTTAGCCCATCGAATCCCTTGTATTTCGGCTGCTTTTCTTACTTCTTCTCTTCAAGATTTTCTGGGTATTTTAACTGGCTCTTAGCAATCTTAAATGGCTCTGTTGTATAGTTGTCTCTACCGGTTCTGTGTTAAGTTCTTCTCTATATGTGTAATTTTTTACCCTGTCCAGTTTTGTTCTTTTTTTTATTTTTCTCAGGAATCCCATTTCCATGGCTATTATTCGGTTTATTTTTGTTTATTACAATATTACAATAATATGTAAATTACATTGTATACTATTAATTGAATGCATAGAACATGCTACAAATTTAGACATAAAATATAAAAACATATGTAAACAGGCGTGTATATACATATTAGTTTTTGATACAAGTTTAGAAAATATTCAGTAGTGGTGAGTTATTGACATCAATCTGATCATTTAACAGAACACCTCGTTTGTGAAACATTGATTTCCATCGACTCTAATAAATTTAGTTTTAAACCTTTGTTTTGTTTATGTAAAATTTTGAAATTATGGTTAAATAAGTGGCCGTGTTCTGTTAAATGTTCTGCGTAAGTTGAATTCGATTTTCCTTCACAAAAACAAGCTCTATGTTCCTTAATACGTTGTTCAAAACTTCTTCCTGTTTGTCCAACGTAAACTTTAGGACAATCTCCACAAGTTAATAAATAGACACCAGATTCTTTGTTCTTATTTGTTTTATCTTTGGAATTGTTGATGAATTTTGATAATGTATACGTAGTTTCTGGGAGAGATATAGAAACCCTATACTGTGCCAGTATTTCTTAAAAGTGTTATTATGGAGTTTCGACAAGTTACAACCTCATCAATCC
Source organism: Ontholestes murinus (assembly GCA_963969525.1). NCBI lineage: Eukaryota > Metazoa > Arthropoda > Insecta > Coleoptera > Staphylinidae > Ontholestes > Ontholestes murinus. The sequence goes on along the minus strand of OZ018393.1, from coordinate 43,323,929 downwards.
AATATTGAATAATTATATTTTTTATAATGTATGCATTTGAAAAACAAAACAGAACCTAAGAAAAAAAGTGGGATCTACCCTAACTGTCCAAAACTGAAGATAGAACAATCAGGGAGGAAAGGATAGAAGATAGAAGAAGAAAACTACCAGTTTGAACAAAAACAATTGCTGTCTCGAGGGTTGTGAGTTCATTATTCAAGTTTTATTTGGCCAGGATGATGGTGAGAAGTGGCCTTTAGGTATCTGTTTATGTGGGTAGCTTTTCTGTAAATAGTATGGTCGAGAGTTTCGTTAAATTTTTTATTGATTCATACAATATAATAGAGGAATGGCAATTGGTTATTCTATTCAAATTCCATAATAAATTTAATATTATGATGAATATTGTTTAAGTGATCAAGGAAATTGTTGTGCTTGTCCTTGCTATGGACCCAATGACGAAGATGTCATCGGCATAACGTAGCCATAGGGACAGAATATAAGAGGCTGATTCTAATTCAAGATTTTCGAAATCCTCCATGAACAAATGGGCTTCTTGCTTCTTTAATTTGTTATATAGCATTTTCATTGAACATAAAGTAAGTGTTAATCAAGCGGTATTTAATGAAGTTTTTAATGAGAATACGCTGTTTATATTTAGATTCGATTATTTCATTAATCGTACTTGCTTAAAAAGGGATTTAACGTCATAACTAACCAGTATATCTACCTTAGATAGTTTGATTTGATGAGGCTCAGGATGTATCAAAATGCCATCACATTTTGATAGAGAATTTGGCGAGTCTAAGTGCTGACGAAGTCGTCTGTCAAGTTTATGTATTTTAGTTAGTTTCTAAGGCTTTGGGTATTTGGAGGACTTTTTACGTAAAAAGTAGATTATTTTGGTTTTGGTGTCGAGACTTGGTGCCTGCATGATTTAGGTTTTAGTGGATTTTTCAAGGTATTGTGTTGGACCAGACAATTTATAACTGTTAGCGGCTAACAAGTTATCTATTTTCTGGTGGTATTCAGATTTGTTCAGATCTACTGTGGCGTTCCACCGGTCGAATAATTATATTTTTATTTTGTATTTTTTTTTCAGTGCCGGAAATTTGTTTGTACATGGGCCACTTCTAGATGAATCATTTCGGATGTGTCATGTTTGTGGATTCAATATTGCACATGTTTTCTTCTGAAGGGATCGTGCAAGAAGCAATGGCAAAATTGTACACTTTGATAGGTCGTAGTTAGAGGCTTTGTCTAGTGGTTCATCGGAAAAATTGTTTCAGATGTGTTAAGTGGTGGGAACTGGTGGAGTTTCTCGTCGGACTGGACTGGACTAGAAGATATCTAGTTTTCTGAATTGCTCCTTATAGTAGTGCTCGGCTGGCAATTTTTAAGATAGATTTCGTTCGCTTCGAGTGAGTATAGTACCGTAATTAGGTAAATCTGGGTAAGATGTAGTTGTTGTATTTTTTTCTGAAAATATAAGTCACACATTAGTTTTGCACGTTTACAGTTTAATTGCTTGAATTTTTTCAGTGTCCTCGCCGTAGAGGCAGATGATATTGGTTTTACCTTTCGGTGTCGGCTTTTAAATCAAATTAAATTTGCCATTAGATCTTGTTATATGTCTTAACCATCTTAACTGGCTCTGATGTATAATTTTCTATACTAATTCTATGTTAACTTCTTCTCTATATGTGTCATTTCTTATCCTGTTCAGCTTTGTTTTATTTTTTATTTTTCTGAGGAATCTCATTTCCATAGCTGTTATTCTGCTCATTTGAGCCTTCGTTGTTGTCCATGATTCGCTTTTGTATGTCAATATGGGTTTCATTATCCTCTCAGTTACTTCTACTTTAGTCCTCTTCGTTATTTCTTTTTTCCTAGAATATTATGCTTTATTGTGTTAAATCCAGGCTACCCTCGTTGTTCATTAAGGTCCCTAGGTATTTGTATTTCTTCACTTGTTCTAATTGTATCCCATTTATTTTGATGTAATGTTTAATCCTCTTATTATCATTGTTTTTGTTTTCTGTATGTTTATGTTCATATTTACTTTTTCTAACTATTCGTTTATTGTTGCTATGTTGTTTTGTAAATCCTCTTCGGTTTCCGCGAGTAATATCATATCGTCCGCATAGCTTAGCTCTGCAAGTTGAATCTCCTCCGTGTTCCACATCCTTACTTTATAGTGTTTTATTTTCTTCTTTCCGTTTAGTACATCATTAAATAGTGTAACACTTAGTTTTCATCCTTGTTTCAGTTCTGCATTATATTTGTATTTTCTGACTTTTCGTTGTTTGTATATATGTAGCACGTGTCGTCATACAGGCTTTTTATGCTTTCTATCATTTATTTCTGTACCCCTTTTTTTAGCAGGCCCCATACATCTTTCCGTTCTATTCTATCGAAGGCTTTTTCCATGTCTATGTAATATAAGTGTATTTTTCTTTTAGTTCTTAATGCTTTTTCGCATATTTGTCTTATATAAGTAAATAGTATAGTAAATATTTGGTCTTATGTACCTCTATTTTTTCTACAACCAGTGTCCTCCAAGTTTCCCTCTATTTGTGCTGTGAGTCTCATTCATATGATGTATGCATATGTTTTTCCAACTGTGCTGATGAAGGTTACGCCTCTGTAATTTTTGCAATCTTTGCTGTTCTCCGCTTTATGTATCGGTATAATAATCCCTATTCTTCAATCTCTAAATGTCTTATTTTTTCTCATTACGTAATTCATTGCTCTAGTAGTTCCTGTCTTCCTTTTTCATCTAGGTATCTGCATGCCTTTCCGTTTCTTATATGTTTACAAGCTTCCTTAAGTTCCTCATTTGTTATAACTTTTCGTTATAACAAACGTTTCTCTTATCACTGCCTTCTGCTATTTTTCTTTCTCTTCCGTTCTCTTGTCTTCTTGTAACATCTCCTCAAAATGTTCTCTCCATCTGCTCATTATATCCTCTACTTTGATTAGTAATGTTTCCTTTTTTATCTTTTATATTCCTTGATTTTTCGGCTTTAGGTTTTCTCATTTGTTTTATTGTTCCATAGAATAGTTTTTGGTTGTCTTTGTGTGCCTTTACTAGATTGTGCCTTAATTCTTCTTATTTTTTGCTTTTGCTTTCTTTTACCAGTCGTTTCACTTTTCGTCTTTCTTCCTTGTATTCCTCATTGGATTTTGTATCTCTTTTATTTAAATATTTCGTACATTTGTTTTCTTATTCTTGACTGCTATTTGTATTTTCTTGTTGCACCATGCTGTCATTTTTCTTTCATAGTTTCCAATTTTTGCTATTCCGCAGGCTGCTTGTGCTACTTGCTTTACCCTGTTTTTGAAATTTTCCCATCTTGTTTCTGTGTCCTCCTTTTTGTCTCTTGTTTACATGGTATATTGTCTAGTTTACCATGGAATATTGTCCTTATGCGTTCTTTTTTAGTTTATATGCCTTTATTTTTTCGGTTTTGGTTTATTATCAGTTTTTTTTGCAGGTTGTTTTATTCTTACTAGATAGTGATCGCTGCTTAGTTCTGCTCATCTTGTTACTTCATTCCATATATTTTTTCTTATTAGGAAGTAGTCGCTAATCGATTTTTCTCTTCTGCTGTGAATTTTCCTAGTATATTTGTGTCTGCCATTTTTGCTGAATTTCGTATTTGTGGTTATCATTTCGTTTTCTATACATAGTTCTATTATTCTTTTTCTGCTGTCGTTCCTTGTATTTCCCCTTTTGTCCCTAGGCATAGTTCCATTCCTTCATTTTGGTTTCCTGCTTTTCAGTAAATGTCGCCCATTATTATTGTATTATAATAATAATAATAATAAACAAACTTTATTTCAAATAAATGGTCACAAAATTAATACAAAAATTCTGGAACATAAATGAAATTGTGTCATATAACAAAAAAAATTAACTAAAAACTAAAAATCGAAAAATTCTTTTATTTACTTTTAATATTAAAGTATTCGTTTATATTATATAATTCTGCTTCCAGCAGAAAATCATAAATTGCTGTTTTATACTTTTTAAGCGAATTTAGCCTCTTTATACACAATGGTAGAGCGTTATACAATTTAATGCACCGATACCTTGCATTTCGCTCAGTTAAAGTGAGCTTGTGTTGCGGATATACAATTTCTTTATTACGAGTAGAAAATTGTCGGTCATCATTACTAAAGAAGATCTGTTTATTTTTGAAGACAAATATTAAACACTCGTATATAAATAGTGAAAAAACTGTTTGGATTCTATTTAACTTAAATAGTCCTCGGCATGACGCTCTATATTTTAGCCCGAATATGGTTCGTATGCATCTTTTCTGAAGTACAAATAATTTCCCTATTGATGTGCTATTTCCCCAAAAGATAACTCCAAATCGTATACTTGATTCGAAGCACGCATAATATATGACTTTTGTTGACTCCGTGCTTAAATAAGACTTGATATTATATATAATAAAGCATATTCTCGCCAGTTTCGTTACCAAGTAATCCACGTGCGAGCGCCAATCCAAATGTTCATCAATCTTAATCCCTAGAAATTTGATATCACTTTTTAATTCGATTGTTTCATTTTGTAAAACAATTTCTTCAGGTATTCTGACTTTGTTTTGTTTTGTTTTAAATATCATTGCTTGAGTTTTTTCTTTATTCAATCTGAGCATATTTGTAGAAAACCACTCACTTATATTATCATATGTCTGATCACACCTTTCCAGCAATTCAGAATATGTTTTTGCTGTTATTAAAAAGTTTGTGTCATCAGCATAGTTTGTTATGCAATATTTGTTATTGATATTTAAAGCGTGCATGTCATTTATGTAAATTATGAACATAATTGGTCCTATAATGCTGCCCTGTGGTACACCCACACTCTCACAGCATTGTATTTCTGATTTAAACAATTTGCCATCTTTCCGTATTCCCACTCTCTGCTGTCTATTTGATAGATATGACTTAAACCATGATAATACGTGTCCTCTTATACCATACCATTCTAATTTTTGTAATAATAGAAGATGATCAATTGTGTCATATGCTTTTGAGAGGTCTAGAAATACCCCAAGCGCAAGATCTTTATTCTCAATTGCCACATTAATATAGTTAGTGAACTCAAAAACAGCACTATTAATAATTTTCCTTTAATGTACGCATGTTGAGATCCACTAAAAATGCTACAACTGTTTAGAAATGCCATAAGTCGGTCACACATAATTAATTCAAACAATTTTGAAAACGATGATAAGAGATTAATTGGTCTATAATTATCCATCACATTAATGTCTCCTTTTTTATGTAAAGGTAATATGAGGGCTAATTTCAGATTGTCGGGAAAAATTCCAAATTTAAATGAATTATTAATTATTAACATTAATACATCTGCAATTGCATCAATGTTAGATTTTATCAAGTGGTTCGATATTTCATCATCACCACTGCTCTCCTTATTTTTTATCCTTTTTGCTGTATTTATTATTTCATCTCTAGTTGTAGGATGTAGTAGCATTGTTTTATCATTATATGTAATGGTATCCCTTAAATTATGCACAGTATTATCATGATTTGCTTTCATTTGTCTCGCATTATTTAATAAAAATATATTATAATCTTGTGCAATATTGACCGGATTGCCGCGAATAGTCTTTTTATTATCAACATTACTTGTAATTTGTTTGTAAATCCCCCACATAGACTTTGATTTATTGTCTGATTTTTTTATTTTATTATCATATTTAGTTCGTCTTAAAGACCTTAGTAATCGATCATATTCTTGTTTTTTTATTTTATATAATTTATTGCAATTATCGTCATACTGAGACAGAACAAACAAAACATCTAAATCTTTTTTACATTGTTTGAGCTCAGGAGAATCTGTATATAGTATCTAATTTCGTCAATTTCCTTTCAAGGGCGTTTCCAGCCAATTGGCATGGGGGGGGGGTAATTTTAAAAACAAAAAATATAATTATACAAATTATATTATATAATAATATAATTAAATTCTAATATTTTTAAATTAAAACAAAATAATATCACACCCGAAATAAATATTGGACATATATAAACTTTATTGAACAAAAATGATTTATTTCTTAAATAATGAAATTTACTTTTCTTTGCTTTCCAACAAACTTGTTAATAATATTTTTAAAATTAATATGCATATATCTATGAATATATAATAGAGCTATCCCGGTTAGTCTTTCTTGTGACATAGTGGGTCGCAGCCACGATTTTAATGTTTTCAGTGTAGAAAAACTTATTTCTGCAGAAGTAAAGCTAACGGGCAGAGTACATAATATTTGTAAAATTATTTAATTATTGGCGTTTCTGTATGCATCTAAAGCATTTTCTGGTAATTATTCTTTTAGTTTATTTTCTTATGCCTTTGTAATTTCCAAAATTCGAATTCAAAAAGGGAAAACAAAAGTGAAGAAAAAGATATCGACTGCCCTGAATATGGATTCCAAGATTTCCAAATGAGCAATGGAGAATAGAAAAAGATAGAAAAACGGAATTAGCGAAACAATACGTTGGAACAACAACAGGATACAAAAATTAAACAAAGGAAGTTGAAAACAAGGACAAAACTCACGGAGAAGGCAAATCTAAATATAGCTAAGAACGAAGGGGAAATGGAGGAACTAAATATAATGTTTGGCAAAATGGCAAAAACTCAGAAGAACTAAAAGAAGAGATCAGAAATCTAAAGAAAGACATTACTAATAAACAAGAGAAGTGGGAGCTAGAAAAGCAATAGATGTTAAAAAGAATCAAATATTGGATTGATGAGGCTTTTACTTGGTGAAATTCCATTATATAAGTGATAAATAAAACACTTGGATTTTGAGAATTTACACAATTTAATGTCGATGCACTGTACATTAAATTGTGTAAATTCTCAAAACCCAAGTGTTTTATTTATAACCTATTTAAAAATAATAGACAACCCAGAAAACAGAGTGGAAAAGTAAGAAACGCAAAGGAAACAAAAAATATATCATAATAACAGGCTTAGCAGCAGAGGAAAATCAAGAGCAGAAGGAAGTCGTGAATTTCACATCACACAAAGAAGTTTGGACATGGGAAACAAAACAACAAATAATGAGAGCAAAAGAGGGTCCAAGATATACATAAATAATGACCTAACACATGAAGTAAGATTCGTACAAAAAAATTAGAGAAATAAAAAGAGAACAAAAGCAAAAGGAAAGAGAGTAAGACTAAGATACCAAAAGATAACAATTACCGGATAGGAGTATAGGTGGAGTATAAATAGTTCCAAAAAACGAATAAAAGAGACATTAATAGAAAAGCAAATAAAAAACAAGACATCACAGCGTGAAAATGGTACAAGAAAAAAGTTAAATGCAATAAAAATGAGAATATGGAATGTAATAAGTATTAAAGAAAAATAAGAGGAATTAACAGGAGAAATAAAAAATCAGAAAAAAATATAATATAAGAAAAAAGGAGCCTACAGAACCATAAGCATGGAAATCAAATTATGGCATATGCACCAAACGAAAACCACAAATAAGAACAAAAAGAGAAATTTTACGAGAGACTGCAAAAATAAATAGACTATGGTAAAGAAACCACAATAGTCATGGGAGATCTTAATGGAAGTGTAAGGCAGGATAACAAAGTCAAAAATAGATACAGGGCAAAGTATGGAGATGAGAATAGAAACCAAAATGGAAAAAGAATTATAGAATTATGTGTAGCAAACAATCTCATCATAGCAAAAACAAAATTCAAATACACTAAAGAAGTTAGTCTCTTCTTAACATTCAGGAGAATGGAAAAAGGTAAAAGATGTTAAAGACAAGTTAAAATAGGGAGCGACCACTACTTGGTAAAAACAGAAATTAACACAGGAGCAGAAAACTCGGAGAGTACGAAGTCCACAACAATAATAAACAAAAACACAAAAAGCTACAAATTGATTAAAGAAGAAACTAGGAATAAACATCAATGAAAAATAGAGGAAAAAACAAACAAAATAGAAGGAGCAGAAAGCAAATAGAAAAGTTCAAAGAAATCAAGTGAAGCAGTCCAAGAAAACTGTAGGACAAGCACTATATCAAACAACCAGAGGAACAAAAACAGGTGGGGATCAGAAGAGGTAAAACAATTTGTAAAAACAAAAAATGGAATTAGAAAAATCCTAAAAATCAGGGAAAGAACAAGACTACAGAAGATATAAAATAGGAAATGAAATAGTAGAACACAAAATCAAGATAGCAAAAAAGCAATCCTGGGAGCAGTTCGGTAAAAAACTGAATCAAACGTTCACAGAAAACCAAAAGATGTTTTACAGCACAATTAAACAGATGAAGAATAAAAGGACACTAAGCCAGCCAAGTATAAAAGACAAAAACGGAAATATAATAACAAAAGGAATGAAGATAATAGTAAGATGGAAAGAATACTTTAAGGAATTAACCAAAACATACCATAATATAGATTAAGAACAAATTGAAGGTGAAACAAATGGAGGAAACAACGAAATAATAATTGAAGAACTGGAAGCAGCAATCAAAAAATCACAGGCGAAATGATGAAATATATAGGGGAAAGGGGGAAGAAAGAATACCTGGAAATAGTAAATGACACCATCAAGAATCACAAGACACCCGAGGAATGAATCAAGGGAATTGTAATACCCATACACAAAAAGGGATAAAAGTAACTAAAAGAAAAGATAATTAAAAAGGGAAAGGAATTACACATATGCTTCATCGGCCTAAAAAACGTATGACACGGTAAGAAGAGAGGACATATGGCATGTACTTGAAAAAAGAGGGATAAAATGAAACATAATAAACATAGTAAAGGAGTTATACAGAAACAACAAAAGTTTAAGACTAAAACATGTTTGAGACAAGGTTGTTTATTAAGCCCTTTATTATTTGCATTACTTTTATGGTAGACGAATCAATAAGAAATAACAAATAAAGAGCCGAGAACACTAAGATAGGGTATAGAAATATAGAACTATTAAAAATGCAAATATTAATCTGTTAACGGTGGATGCTTCTACTTCGTTATACATTATTCTTCACAAATAAAAAACTTTTTAACTTTATTTGTATAACACTGACTTTATTAAGTGATTATAGTTTCGACAATTTTAGCTTGTCATTATCAAACTAGAAGTTTAGTTTATAAATATACAAAGAGGAGCTGGAAAAGATAAATATGGAAATGAATACAAACAAAACCAAAACAATGATAATATCATCAAAATAGAGTTAAACGGAAAACAGGTAGAGGAGGTTAAGTAATTCAAATACCTGGCATCAACAATAGAGGAAACAGGGAAGATAGATTCAGAAATAGATGGCAGAATAAGTAAGGCAGGAAGGATCTACAACACAATAAAGAAAACATTCTTAGAGAAAAAAGTGATTAAAAAACAATAAAAACAGAAATATACAAAAGAATTATAAGAAAGATAGAGGGAACTACAAGTAAGAAAACAGTTCAATATTAAATTCAAAAAAATAACTAAAAGAATCCACAAGGAAAATACAAGGCAAAAATGGATCAGGAAGACCAAGGAAATATTGGAACGAGCAAGTAAATCAAGCAGCGGAGGAAGAGGAATAGAATGGAAAGAAACTGAGACATATTGTAGAGAATAAGTCAGACACCCGTAATGGGTAAAAGGATAAAAGATAAAGAAAAATAGTCCACGTTTGGTCTATTTCTCTGGTATTTTGTAATACGAGGTTTCGTTATATTAATTTGTAATGCGTTTAAAATTTTGACTGAATCATTATAAATTTGTTTTAAACGATGTAGCAGCATTTTTCTTCTTATTGGATTAAACATCAATAGTGCTAATTATCAAGTTATTAGCGTAAGATGTATCCATTTACTTAAAGTTACTGTATTGCTAAAAATATATGACAAAGAGAATATTGTAACTGAAAATTGGGGTACAAATCAAATTCTTTAGCAATTTAGCTTTACTAGAAGATTATCTATCTTCCCATTGCGAAATTAATTCGAATTCAAGTATAGGCTCATCATATTACAGAGACATTTGTGAGATATGTTTAACTGTTATCCAAATTATTGTGTAAAGTTATAAAACTATCTGCAATTCGAAACGTAGAATTTCAGGAAAATTGCCCTCGTTTGTAAGAGACATTTGTGAGATATGTTTAACTGTTATCCAAATTATTGTGTAAAGTTATAAAACTATCTGCAATTCGAAACGTAGAATTTCAGGAAAATTGCCCTCGTTTGTAATAGATTTTGTATTTAAGAGAGAATCAGCGTCACGATAACCTAATAAGGGAATATTTTGTTTCTCCAAATAAATATACTTTTGTTTATTGGTTTTAATATATTTCTATTTTCTTTAATTTGTAGAAGCCTTTCCATATTTTATTTAATTCTTATATCTCGTAATGGGGTATTGAATGATTTTATAATTTTTCCACATAAACAATTGAATTTTAATGACTTATCGAAACCCTATCTTTATCTGATAATTTAGAATATTGGGTTACTGGTTGAAATACTAATTTTTGCAAAGGTACTTGTTGGTGCATCCCATCAAATTTTGTAAAAAACGAAGCGATATTTTTAAAAGATTTCGTTTAAACATTAACTAAATAAATTGTCTAAAATGTTTTTCAGACAAGTAATATTTAATATTCTTTCCCTATTTTTATGTACAGAATAGGGTAACACAAAAGTATCATTTGGTTTCTATTTAAAATTTAAAATTCGATTTTTTTTTATTTCATCAACATTAGCATTAAAAAATGTACCTATATCATGTAAATTCCAACATTTCTAAATGTACATGTTGTGTGCTCCTTTTTTGTGTTTCCCTTTTCTTTTGCTGTGAACAACCTATTAAAGATCCTGAAGATTCTCCTCCGTATTCGGAAAATGGCGATATAGATGTAGATGGACGATTTAAATTGACTGTTGACATAGACTGATCTTTATTTGTTGAAGAATCATTAGTTTCTTTAATTTTGTGAACAAATTAATTGAATGTGGATTATCGATTTTTATTTATTAATTTAATTCACTAAAAATAAAACTTAAGAATAAATTAATTTAAAAGAATGCATATGTTATTTCTAAAATCAAATAAATACCCTATGTATAATTGATTGAATTATAAAAAATTAGTAATTAGTCAGTATCCACTAAAAATTTAGGATTTATATGCTTATAATATTTTCATTTAAATCAAGACAAGATGTATTACATATTGAACTAAGAAATGCGGTTCGCGCTCTCTTAATGTAAAATAATGCAATTTTTAACGATACCAAAGGGGCGAATAGTATTAGAAAGGGGAACCCCCCGTGCAATGGAAGAAAGCCATCACTCCTTTAACGGTGCTTGCGCAGTTAACTTTAATTTGTGAACATAGACTGTCTGTTTTGGAAATATGCATCGTCAATGATCACTGACTAGATTCACAATAACTTAACTTGTGTATTTGAAATATTGGTAATTTTTAAGATTAAAAAATATAAGCAAATAATTCTTAGCAGGGGGGGTAAGTACCCAATTATCCTTTTTTCTTTGTTTATGTAATCCCCATTATTTGTATTTTATCATCTCATCTTTCTCTAATAAATATTTATATAAAATAAATATTAAAAACATAAATAAAATTATAATATATTAATTGATGAGGCTGTTATTAGTTGAAAATTCATATTCACTTTTTAGACGTTAAAGTAAAAAACACTTTATAAATTTTCAAAAACACTTTATTGCATTTCTTCGCCTGAAGAAGCCACAGTATGGCGAAACAATTGTTGCGAGTTTAATGCAATAAAGTGTTTTTGAAAATTTATAAAGTGTTTAACGTCTAAAAAGTGAATAAAATTATAATTTTAATCTAACATGTTTGGTATTAAAAACTAATTTAATCGAATATAAAATAATACTTCATAATACTTTTTATTCTAGGTTACATTCCTCGAGGCCATAAACGGATGTCGAGCACGCGGTTTTCAATTGGCAACAATAACTTGTCAAGAAGAAAACGACCTAATTGCAAAACACGTAAAGGATAGTCGTAAATGTACGTTTCCTTTTTTTAACATCTTATTCTTTAGTTACAAAAATAAATACTATGATTTTTTATAAAATAACTACTCCTCGTACTCGCTTTAACTGTTAGTTTTTTCTTATAGTGTAAAACATTAGTGTAGAACACTCATAGAAATTAATTTTAGATATTTTTACTTAATAAAATACTGACATGGTTTCAAAAATGTTTTTATTATTCTATGACAATGTTTCCACTACACAGTGGCTTCGTCAGGTAGATGAAACCATTACTATGTCAGTTATTATTTATTAAGTGATATGGAGTTTCAACGAGTAACAGCCTCATCAATCCAAAATTGTAGATATTTTTAAATTACAACAGATGTTATTTTACACGTTGTGTAATGTTAATATTTTAATTAATTTTAAGTATTATATTTTTACAGGGTTAACAAAAGAAGAATTTTGGACATCGGGTAATGATTTAGTTAAAGAAAATATACACGTCTGGAGCACAACCGGTTTACCATTTAATTTTACAAATTGGCTACCAGGCGAACCTCACGAATGGAAAAGTGATAAATTTGGTCGCTGTGTAGCTGTAAAGAATGTAAATGATCACGTCGGTTGGAAAAAGCGCGGTTGTAGGAACAAACATTATTTCATCTGTGAAGAGATATGCTGTAGTTTGTAATTTTTAAATTGATTCACATGTATAATATATATTTTCTGTAATAAATTATTATATATAAAAAAGAATAAATTAATTTTGAAATTACGTGTTATATTTTAGAAAATTGTAATTTTAAGAAGTGAATGGAATCGTGGGAATAGGGAACAACAGAGAAGAAATTAATCTTTGTATATAGGTTTATTATTTGTTGAATTTGGTTCTCGTTTATCACGTGGTGAAACATTTTTTAATAGTAAGGATTGTTTATAGAAAGGCACTTGGTTGCTTTCACAATTTTTACGATTTATTCCGGCTAGTTTCGATTTTTACATCATTACCATTCCTAGATAATGATGTAAAAATCGAAACTAGTCGGAATAAATCGTAAAAATTGTGAAACCAACCAAGTGCCTTTCTATAAACAATCATTACTATAGGTTTATTGTTTTTCAAGATAATCTCCTTAAAGATCAATACACTTATGCATGCGTTTGAACCAATTCTCGAAGCACTTTTTCCACGCCGATTGATGTATGTACCTCCAACATATGCTTTTTGAACGCCTCAACTTTTTCTTCATGCGTCGAAAAACGTTGACCTAATTTTTTTTGAAGCCAATTTCTCATAACGACCTTACAATATCAATTCAATATTTTCTGGAACAACAAACAATTTTGGACGACCTTCATGAAATTCATCGATGATATCTATAATCTTTACCGCATTTGTTGTTGCCGAAACTTTAAATTTATCCCAATTTTTCGCGAAAGTAACCAATTCTTCTTGAAGATTTTCTTTTGTAATATTTGGATACTGGTTTTCTAGCAGTTCACACAATTTTTTAAAGCTATTTTATAGTACTCCTTGTTTAACTTCATTAAAATTTGTTGAAGACAATAAGGCCATATTCTTATAAAGCTCACCATTATTCTTAAATCTACATACTATAGAATTTATAATTTTATCTAAAATTCTGTTATGGGTTTCAACTTCGTAGTTTTTTCGGCTATCTTTTGAGGAATCATCTTCCGCCAATTCTCCAGCCATTTTCTTTCGTTTTCTTATTCTCTTTTCGGGAAAGGAAATTGGTATGTCGATGTCGATTTCTTCACGGCTGTTAATTTCATCTTGTGCCAATGCAATAGACGTTTCAATATCACTCATGTCTCGATTTACGGATTTTAATTGTGATAATCATTCCGTGGCATCTTAGTAAGTCTAATCCGCTAGTTTGCAAATATATTGAGACAGAACCAATAATTGAAAATAATTTCGTAAAAATTTGAGCCGTTAGTAGCATATCATAATTTATAAATTGTGGAAGCATGGTAGAGGCCTTCACAAGGATATTTGGTGACATGTTTTCAGACAATTTTATATCATGTAATGCTAATAATACACATTGGCGTGATTTTTTTTTATTTCCAAATATTTTTTCCAAGACCACCAATGAGTTTCTCCATTTGTAATTTCTTTTTTGGTCTCTGAGGACGTACTTTTCCAAATATTCGTTCTTTGGTAAGATTCTTTGAAAAAAATTGCAATGGAATTTAATAAAGTAAATAAAGACGCTTTGCATTTATTGTTATTTTGACGGTGTCGGACACAATAAGGTTCAGGACATGGCTGTAACACCACACATGTAATTGACTAGGTGCATTTTACGGCATCCATTTAGAGAAACCATTGTAAATCCCTTGCATATTTGCTACACCATCAGTAGCACTAGAGATGCAATTTTTTAGAGGAATATTTAAAGATGAAAATCATTTTGAATGAGGTTAAATATACCTTTCCGGGTCTGTACAACTTACAACGTAAACCAGTATTTCATAGATTTCAGAACCCAAAACATACCGTATTACAATTGAACATAGATCTTGAACTGAAATGTCCAATTGTACACAAAATATTTCTGCTTATTGAATTTACAGTTGTTTTAGATAATAAACTTACGTTGTCATATCCAGGAAAAAATACATGGATATTTTTGCTTTTTTCATTTAAATGTACTTTTAATTTTACATCATATTTACTTACTAATAATATTAATTCCAAAAAGTTACCATGGTCCAATGTGGGGCCAGGTAAAGTATTTGCAGCTTGATTGATAGATAAAGTGAAGAAGCAATAAATTTGCGAAACAATTGTAGTGAAAATAAACACACATATTTGCAGCTTCATAATTCTTTTCTCTGTAACTTAATCCTTGTTTTCCAATAAGTTTTATAATATCTATAATCACTCAAATACTCATCGATTTTTCTTTATTTGCTGCTGTCTGATATTTAATGTAGATGAAAGAAGCAAATTGGAAATGTTCTTTTGATTCTTGCACATAAAGTATTCTCTAACGGAATGTTCATGTTCAATGCTTACTTCATGCTCCTGAATTCGTTGATAAGTGTGCGTAAAGTTATTCATACCAAGAACAAATCAGTACAAAACAATTTAAAAGTTTTTTTATTGTATGTTAGCCAGTTCCTTACTGTGCCATTTTTGTTTTTTTGAAGGCTTTTTCGCGATTAAAAAACTCAATTAAAACTGGTTGTCTGGGATGAAATGAAAAAAAATTGAATGTCGTAAGTGCATGTTTGTGAAGATAGGTTAGTAGATCGCTTAGACAAACATTCAGCCACCGGCCCTCTGAATAGCCGGCCAACCGGGAAATTTTTATAACTTTTTTATAGCCATTAAAGAAAACAAGCTAATGCTTCATATATCCCACGATATTTCTCTTTGCTAATTTAGATTCCTCGTATATCGCTTCATTTCATTATTTATTTATTTATTTATTTATTCACAAAAGAAGAGATACAGACAGGACAAGTCCCAAATATAGTATCTACAGTACAAAATCAAAGATTATAATAATAATATTATAGCAAACTCACTAAATGTATACATACATACATGCTCAATCATATAGATATTTACAGTCACACAAATATATGTATATACATACACACGCACGCTCGCTCATACAGACATACATACACGCAGACAGTCGCACACAGACCCTTACAAACAGACACAAACACACATATACAAACAAAATATATAATAGAAATGAAAATACATACACAGTAATGTTTCGTTTAATTTTTCGTTTGAATTGGTTTTTGTTGAAAGCAAAAATATCATGGTTACTGAATAGTAAATTGTAAGTGTTTATCATGCGAGGTATAGGTGAATTTTTTATAGAGCTGGTGTTAAATCTCTGTTGGCCAAACGTAGTAATAAGTCGAGTATTATGAGCAGGAACTTTAAGGTTGAGATGTGACAAAAGAGAAGGGGTTTCGGTGTAAGAATTAATAATCTTATGAAGAAAAATAACATCAGCCATTTGACGACGATGTATTAAATGAGGAATTCCGGTCTTTTCGCACTCTAAATAGTTCTCAGCTTCCAAATTGAATTTTATATTTAGAAATCTTAGAAACCGTCTCTGTACAGATTCTAATCTATTTATATATACTACGTATTGAGGGTTCCAGATAACACTACAATAATTTAAAACGCTGTAGACATAGGCATAAATAGGAGCTTTAATGATGAAATCTATTTAAAGTCGCGTGAAGATCTGATTAGAAACCCGAGTGTCTTATTTGTCTTGGAAGATATAAAGTACATATGCTGATTAAATAATAATTTCCTGTCAAATATAACGCCAAGATCCTTTATATGCAACACACTTTTGATGTTATAGTTACCTATTGCATATTGAAAATTGAATGTTGTTCTATTTCTAGAAAAAGTAATTTTAGAACATTTTTCGAAATTTATATGAAGTCTGTTTACAGTGCAATATTCCTCAAAACGCGAAATATCTTCTTGCATATGCAGACAATCAGCTATAGAATTTATTTCCATAAACAGTTTTAGGTCATCAGCGTAGAGTAGAAATTTGCAATATCTAAAGCAGTGTGCTATATCGTTTAAATAAATGATAAAGAACAGTGGACCCAGATGACTACCCTGGGCAACATAATATTTACTAACTGTGACCTGTCTGAAATGTACGAGGCTAACCAGCGTAATAAGTCTCCATTTATTCCTATTCAAGATAGCTTGTTAATTAATATGTTATGGTCAATCTTGTCGAATGCCTTGCTAAAGTCTATGTATACAGAATCGACCTGATTTCTGTTATCCGATGATCTAGAAATGTGTTCAAGGTATGTTACTAAATTTGTTTCGACTGATCGACCCGAAAAGAAACCGTGTTGTTCATCAATTATTTGATTTTTTACTTATTATAAATATTATTTCAAATATTATTAATTCAAAGACAAAATAGACACAGGGCGATTATTAGTTACGTCATTTCTATCGCCAGACTTAAAAACGGGAACGACAGAAGCTTTTTTCCAATATTTAGGAAATACACCTTCACTTAATGATCTATTAAAGAGAATTGTTAGTGGTACAGCTAAAGCTGAGAAACAGTTATGCAGAAACAGAAGTGGAATTCCATCTGGGCCAGGCTCCTTGGATAAATCCAAATTATTGAGTACTTTTAAAGTATCAGATTCCAATATTGTAATCTGACTTGATGTTATATGATCTTCGCTTACGTTTATCGTGAGTCTGCCATTTATAAATACAGATTTAAAATAATCCGAAAAGAGTTCAGAGATATCATTGCCATTACAAGCAGTTTTATTATGAAATTTCATTGAATTAGGTATGTCAGAACTGGCACGTCTGTTACGTATAAATTTCCAAAAATGTTTAGGACTAGTTTTGATATTATCCTCAATATTGTTGACATATTACTCATAATCTCGACGAATGTTTGCTTTAGAAATACCTCTGAGTATACTAAACGTTAAATAATTTAGATCATGTGAGTATTTTTTCCATTTTCTATGATATTTTTGCTTTTCTTTAATTGATTTAATGGTGCCTTTAGAAAACCAACAGGGATACGTAGTATTCAGACGACGAAACGGGGTGTGTTTCTTAATAGCATCAAAAACAATATTGTAAAACATGTCTACGGCACGTTCAATATGGGTGGTATTCAGTACGGACCAATCAGTATTTCTAAGAACATCATTAATGTTTACATAATCCGCCTTATTGTACATGTAACAGTGACTCCTACACGACTTAAGGTCAGATAAACTAGTGAATTTTACTATAAATTCTAATGGCGGGTGATGTTGATCTATAGACAAGAGTGGTAGTTGATATGATGCAATATTAGAAGCTAGACCTTCACTACAAAGAACCAAATCTAAAATACGTTGATTAGAATTAAGAATGTTGTTAATCTGCTGAAGACCACAATAGGAGATTGTATCAATAAACACTGCACTGCTATTGTTGTAACTTGTTGGCTTTAACGCACCGCCTAGTTGATTTGACCACTTCACGTCAGGGAAGTTGAAGTCGCCGAGTATTAAGAATTAGTCATCACTATTTGTATCTATAATAGAACATAACTTTTCCAGGAAAGGAGACGCATTATAATCCGGTGGTAAGTATACACAGCAAATATGTAATTTGTTTCTATCTTCTCCTGTTATTGTCACTCATAATTCTTCTGTTCCGGTTATCCACGTATCTTGCTCCATTAAATGGTGATAATTTTTTACTGCATTGAGGACCGCCATCTTTTTTGGTTGATGCACTAATTATTCGCGGTCTCGGCGGAAAATAAAATAATCATTGTAGAATAATTCGCTCGATAAAACTGAAGAGTTTAGCCATGTCTCAGTAAGACATATAATGTCGTAATCAATGTTCAAAGAGTTTTTATAAAATTCCTGGGTTTTCGAACGCATACCACGGACATTTTGGTAATATATTGAAGTTGCGCTTGCTTATAAATATATTAATTATTGTGAACAATATGGATAATAGATTTAAAAATATAGTAGCTCTTCTAAGTCGTTCTCATTGCGCACCCTGATAATTTTATCACTAGGAACTTTCCTAGCATAGATTTTGCCATTTTTATGCCACACAAACGAGTAGCTATTGTTTTTAAGAACAAGTGACTTTTTAAACAACGCTTGGGTATTTTTATTTAAATCTTCATTAATGTAAATATTACGATCGATGTCAGTATTAATTTTTCACTGCTTACTATTTATTTTACCCTTCCGTATTCGTTTAGATAATATTTCGTAGTTTTGGCCACATCATGTAATTTTAACAGCACAAGGGGTTCCTTTTTGGTATTGATATTAGTAATGCTAGCGATGTCATTCTCATAGACATCAGCTTGAATATAATGGAAAACTTGCATTATATTTTGTTTAATTTTAGTTTCATCATCATTCATGCTCGAACTAAGACCAGTTAGACCAAATTATTTATTTTCGCCTCATTTTCATTCACATCAATTATATTTTTTAGATGTAATATATTCGTCTTAATTTTGTTGATTTCCTTTTAATTTTCATTGACGATGTCGATGTCCGAGAGAACTTGGTTTTTAATTTTGTGCTCTTCGTACATTTTATTTATAAACTCAGTTTTTGCATTTTGCATAACCTTAACATCCGTTTTCGTTATAACATTCGGGATGGTTAAATCTTTTGCATATTCCGCATTGAAGCTTAAACGACGATTTTGTTATTGTTTCCTTGCAAAATGCACATTTCACTGATTTACTCTGTGACATGATTGTTATTGAGTTTATTTTAAAAATAAACAATAAACAAAGAGTAAATATTAAAGAGGAATTATTATTAAAACCTCGGAAAAATATGCGAGCGCGTTGGCAAAACTGGCGATTTCGCGGACAGAAAATATCAACCGCAAAAAGTCTGCAATTTCGGATCTCACGGGATTTTTTCGCATCGAAAAAGTATGTATTTACATTAGCACTTGATACAATAAAAGTCTAATTACTCGACATATAGTATTCGGATAACAACAAGATTTACACAAAATTGTCACCCGCACTTTGCGTAACGCGACTGTATAGTTTGAGTTTAATATTGAGCACTGTTATCGAACTTCTGATTGGTTTTACACAGAGCACACGAGCACGTGTTTATTGCTCTACTACTAATTCCGTTCTTACCTCTTAATGCCAAACAGCATACCTTGAACGCTAAAAATCTTCAAATCATACAAAAAGCTTTTGATTCGGTTTGGTATCTGGGTTGATGTATAAATGCAAGTCATTATATCCTTAACATAACTTTTTATCCAATAGTCTCCTACAAAAGAGCGAATCCTAAAAAATCCACAGAACCAGAAATAATCTAGACTTAACAGGAAGAACTCTCACACAACTACACTTACAACTAAACAACTTGATACACCTAACACTATGGAATAAATTAGAACAATTATCCTACCTTCGAAGTGACTCGGACGTGAAACGAAATACCAACGACCATCTGCAGCGTCCAAGCGTTATTCCAAAACACAGATCCAAGCAATTCTGATTTTATCACGCAAGAGCTAGCTTCTATTCTAAGAAAGGTCAAAATAAATATTCCAAAAGAAGAACGACAAACCATATCAACACTAAAACAGGATCATTTAATTATCGTTATACCTGCTGAAAAAGCAAATGCTACAGCTGTGATGAACCGCACAGAGTATGATCATAAGATAAAATAAATAAATATTTTATTGGTGCATTAATAATAATGTTTTACACAAGTCATTAATATTACAATGCAATAAATAACTGAATCACTTTACTGGCGAGTATATGAGAGTGGCCAGGTACTAGGATCACTAATAGTGGTTAATAGGTTTATAAAGTAATTTATATTTATAGGGAAAATACATCAATAAAATATTCATACAAACAGAAATGTCAAATAAAATACATTTGATTTGAATGATTTAATATGCATAATACAATTTATATTATACAAAATTCATAATTTAGTTAAAAAATTAAATGAATCACTAATATTAATGACATCGAAGTTAGAATATTCCTCATAGCAGTAAAATGCAAGAACGTTTTGGTAGACTTGCTAAACTTTGTATAGGGAAGATCTTTGACATAATCAGGAAGTTCTTAATAAAAATTAATTGGCTAAAATCTTATTGCTGTTTGTGAGTTGCTTTAACGGATTAATTTAGGATAGATATGAGATACCTAACTTGTATGGTTATTATGTATATTATATATAGCGATAAATGTTTTTCTTGTGAAAGTCAAAGATTTCAGAATAGGCACGGTAAAGTAAGTATTTGCAAATCTTTAAATGCCTCGCGTTAATCTTCTAAGAATCCCTAGTCAGCCATAATTCGAATGACTTTACGGTCGAAACCGAAGATGCAATATCTGATTTGCGGAGAGTCCCCAAACAATAGGACCGTATGTGAGATAGTTGTGGTATAGAGAGAAATATGCTACGCGAAGTGTTTCCTTTGAAACCTGATTTGAAAGATTACGAGTAAAGTTAATATTTCTACATAATTTACTTCCAAGGTCATCGTCGTGTAAAGCTCATGTCAATTGCGACCAAAAAATTTGGTCGATTCTACTAGATAACGTCGAACCTAGATTTTTAAAATATCTCTCATACCGCATTAACGATGTTTACCTAAAAAGAGGTGTGGAATACAACTTACTGCTGATAGATCACAATATGAGATCGCTGAATGGCCGAAGAGAGATTGAAAAATTGCAAAATTTCTTTGCATGCTCCTCCATAATAAACTTGATGCATTCTATCTTCTGTTTAAGGTTAACTTCAACATTCCAAGAGCATCTACTAGATATTCCAATACTTTTTATAATCAAAGAAGCCGCACCAATATTTTGAGTCGCTGCCCAATTCACGTTATGTGTAGAAATGCCGTCCAAATGTATGAAAATATACAGGAGCCATTAGAACCACACCAGTATCTATATTGGAGGCATTGTTGCACTTGTCTTAAAAAAAATATGTAAGAGGTGAAAGACCCCCGAAATTGAAATAATCTTTGGCAGGAAGCCTAAAATAGATCTAAAATATAATGGGATCGTTAATAAGAACCAAGATAAGTGTTGAAAAAAAAAACACTGCACTCGTTAAAGTAAGCTATATTACATACTGTAAGAAAATTATTTTTAACATTAAGTGTAAAAAAACTGTAATGTAGCAATATTAGCTATATAATCTCTATCTGAGAGCTTATAAAATAATCTGTTTTTTAAGAAATGTACTGCACTCTCTAAGACAATCATCAATAAAGGTCTCCTAGGCATGTAATATATACAACAAATAAAATCTCTGATAAGAAAACAGGGTAAAATGTAGACAATAACAGACTGCAATGTCAGCAATTATAAGCATTAAAGCTGAAATGTTATGTAGCCTTTAAAAATGTGTTTTTATTATGAGCTTAAGTACATAATAAATTTTAAAGTAACGGGATACCAGAGAGGAAGCGTAGAGAATATCTAGATATCCTAGATACGGGGCGTATTCGTCCCTATTGCCATTACGTTAATAATTTACTACTCTGCATCAACCAACAACAAAGAGCGATAGAACGTTCGACTTGAAACGTCGATTTCATGGCAATGAATGGTTAACCAACAAGACAAACTATGCATTATATTTCCTTGCAGAGGATGTAAAACTAAAGAGGAGATTGCTTGCAAGAAGGTACAACATCATAAATCTGGAGATACTTTCTTGCTGCAATCGTAAAGATTTACTACAATAATATGAATATTTATTCCAACTTTATTTCCTACTTTTTAAATATACCTTGCTTTTTTCATGAACTTTAATGAATTTTAAATTGTAACTTATTAAAAAAAACATTGTATATTCTAGCGTACTCCTGACCTACTCTAATAAGCTATATGTGGACTTACCGTACTCTTGATCTACCATAATGTATTGTATATTAAGTCAGAGAAACCTTGACTTGCATTAAACTAATTGAGTGATATGAAGGTATATTTTATTAGTGTAGGTTAAAAGCACGCTTGGATAATATATAATTTGTTATAGTAGGTCAGGAGTGGAGAGAAAAACCGAGAAAAACATGGAATGATGGAATCAGAGATGCAATAGAGAGAAGGGGAATGAATTGAGAAGAAACAAAACAGCTAATACAAGGCAGAAAGAGGTGAAAAGAGACATATAGATTAAACGGATGTTAAGATAACTATGTATGAATATATAAATTTGCTTATCATATCTATTTTTTTATAATTTGTTAGTGTGGCATATAATTTCCCCATTTGCGATGGAGTCAAGTAAGTCATTACCCTGCGGGATCACATATTTTAATAGCAAAGCGTCAAATATATTTCCGTTTAAATGATATGTGTTCTTCCTGGAAGATAAAACAGTCTACAGCTTTCAGGGTGTATATTGTAGAAATATAATTTTCTTAATAGAATTTGGTGGGAAACACAGTCGAAAGCTTTTGACAGATTCAGAAAATTATTTTTTGATATTTTCTAGAAATTTTAAATTAATTTCTTAGCTCTAGTAATTCTTATACAATTCAGACAATAAATTTAACATATTTCTATATTGTCTATAAGTCCACTAAAAGTAGCTTTTGTTTTGTAAAATGTTAGAACTATTAGATGATCCTAGATATAAAAAACGAAATCAGACCCAATCGCGTATCTTAAGAAATTAACAAAAACAAAGATAAAAAAATCGAAATCAAAATAGACATCACTCCTGGGGAAAAATCAGTTTGCCCCAAACTATATGGCCTACAAAATAGATTCCTCTGTGAAAAATATACACATCTTCCTAACAGTACTTAAAAACATCCACGTAAATCCAAAAGACGTACTCATCAGTTTTGACGTAAAATCATTATTCACACAAATATCCATTCAAAAGGCTCTCAATGTTATCAACGCTTAACACTGTTAATCAACCAAGTATTTCTCCTTTCAAGGTCAAATATACAAACAATTAGAAGGGGCACCAATGGGATCACCACTCTTCTCAATAGCAGCAAACCCATTCATGAAATACTATAAGACCGTAGCCTTAAACTCACGCAGACTAAACAACAACGTCCATCCGAGAATTCAATACACCAATGTACTGTTGGCAATAAAAATAAAATGGTCAATAAGGACAAAATATACAAAAAGGAAACTCACACAAATCGCTACCTAAACCCACCATCGCCTTGTCCAGATACACACTAAACACGTGGTCACTAAAATAAACTAATGAAGTAGAGCTAGATATTTTTCAAATCGCACTAAAAGCAAAATAATTTTCAATAATCCACCATCAAGAAAATAATCAACACCACGAAAAATCATAACAATATCACAAAGAAGAGATATTTATGCCATGCATAAAAGAAAAAACTAACAAAATAGGCAATATTCTACAAAAATTCGTTATAAGAATAACACTTAAACCAGATACATGTATCAAGACCCTTCAGCGTTCCCCAAAAACCCCATCCCACTCGAAAACCAGATAGTTTATAGCATACCATGCGATCAAATTTACATTAGTCAAACTAATCGAAAAATCAGTGCTCGAAGATTTTAGCTGCCAGAAAACATGAAAAAAATTCCAAGATATGGCGGCTTCCGACCATAAAATACATTTCCAGGAGAAATAATTACTGAAAAAATGACACTTAACAAACAACAGTGACAACCTCACCAGATTTGTCCATCATAAAAAATTAGTGTATTATTTATATGAGCGTCTACAGAGCGCTAATTTACTAATGGATTTAATTGATTTTAAAATATGGACAGTGATGCGGTCATCGGTGACTTACGGTGTGTTAGCCTCTCCGCTACTGTGATGAGTCGAACAGAGCGCGCGACTATTCAAAATATTAATGATTGTGAAGAAATACATTTAATCCTCCATATAGGACGAAGTATTGCTGAACAATTGGGAAACAAAACATATTATTTAATAATCATTATTACCTAAAACAAAAGCTGATATAATATGAATTAGTTTGTTTATTATAAAGTTCAATATTTAGTAATATTTTATAATTGGTATTTTTACATATTTTTATGTACAGCATATGTCTTCACAGAGGTAATAATATTGGTTTGAACATGCTGAAACACCCATGCCGGTTACATTGTCGACAGTCCTAATATCTATACAGTTTTTTCCTGAACCTGCGAGTTTTTTAGGTTGTTCTGGTGCCCAATGATAATATTCAAATGGTTTTCCAGTAGAAAACCAATTATATAAACCTTCTTGAAGTAGGTCATTGCCCGAAGTCCAAACCAATTCATCATGCAAATCTGTAAAAATATCATATTTCATCATATCTGTCAATCGGGTTTTATTTTAAAACAAATCAAATTATTAATAAAAAAAGAACCTTGTCAGATTGGAAAAGAATGAGAAGTATACTTTATATTTTTACTTATTAACTCTCTTAAATATAGGTCTAAACATAGTCATACTAAATTCGGAAATATAAATATACTCACCACTTTCCTTTAAATGCTTAATAATCAAATCTTCTTCTTCTTTGCATAGTATCGAAGCCAATTCCATTCCATGCGCACGGCACATGGATATAGCTTCGCGGAAATTTGCCTGTAATAAAAATGTTAAATAGATTTAAATATATAGTAGAATAGAATGGTAAAATAGTGTTTACAACAAATTATTTAATATAAAAATTACAGTGTACAATAATGTAAAAGGATAATTTTTAATATTTTAAACTTGAGCTTAACTATAAAATATATCTTAAATTATTCTTAGTAGACAGCTAATATATAGAATGTGTTTATTTTTCTTAACAAAACATTTAGTTCAAGTAACACATGTAATTTGTAAATTTTAAAACGCCCACATCCCAAACATCTGGTGAAAATACATGATAACGAATTTCAGCTTTGGATGTGTTTCACTAATTATATAAGACAACAAATAATATTGCAGTTTTATATTTGCCATTGCCAGAATTGGTTTGTCAAATTCCATTCCGGTAATTTCAGTTTCCTAAATGCTCCACGTTTAAAGGCAAGTTTAAACCGAAGACGATAAAATAAAGGCATTAATCAAAGCAAACCAACTCGAGAGATCGCAGAAATATTAAACATTTCTCAAATGACAGTGGAAAGACACTACATATATGTTAGTAAACTCAATATTTGGGTTAAACATGAACTCAAAGAAATTTATTTAACAAATCGCATAAACGCCTAGACAAGCTCTTAAAAAACAATGGAAATTATCTATTTCTCAAATGTATTGTCACTAACAATGTATAATTGATAGTTTACGACAACGTCGTGTGAAAACTAAGATGGTTTAAGCCCGATGAACAAGATGCAACCACTTCGAAAACAAATATCCATCAAAAGAAGGTTATGCTCTCAAAAACTGCCATTAATTGGACAAATTGAATGAAGCTATTATATGTTTTTAATATAACATGTAAACCATGTTTCTCTAAAATTTTCTTAATTCTGTAAGTTGGTTTCCCAAAAAAAGTTAAAGTAATAGTCTGTTTCTTCTCTCTAGGAGATGTCCTATAGTATAACAAGTATTTTAATTGGGTGTTCTGTTTTTTATTTATAATTTTATCTACCATATTCGTAGGGTAACCATTATTAATAATATTTATTTCTTGGTTAAAGGAAGGAGTAGATAAGGGCAAGGACAATGCAAGATGAATCATTGAATTCAAATCTGCTTCTTTATAAGTTAGAGGATACGAGGAATTTGATGGAATAAGGGAGTCTGTGAAGGTGGGTTTTATGTATATATTAAATTCTAATTTATTTGTTTGTTTGGTTATTGAAAGGTCTAGGAAATTAAGGGTATTGTTGAACTCTATTTCTACTGTTAATTTAATATTTCGATGGAGGGAATTCATGTAGTTAAGGAATGTTTGGATTTGTCGGTCGGTACCTTCAAAACAGGCTATTATGTCGTCGACGTATCTATACCAGAATCTAATATGTTTTTTTCCCTAAGGGTAATTGTAAAATAGTTTTTGTGAAGTTTTTCCATAAATATTTCGACTAGTAATGGGCTAAGTGGGAAGCCCATTGCTAGACCTTCGCTTTGTTTAAAAATTTTATTTTTGTATGAAAAATAATTTTGTTCAGTGACATATTTAATAATTGTCTGAAAATCTGATTTGACCACGGGGTTGATATTATTTTGTTCAAATATATTACTAATTAGCATTAGACATTCGGATAGTGGGATTTTTGAATTTGTTAGGTAGTTGAAAGTCTTTTAGTTTTTTGGTTAGTGAAATTGAATTTTTAATGGAATTTGGGTCGGAAAACCTGGTTAATGATTTAAATAGATGGTTGAGTTTGATTGATATTTAATGCATTGGAGAAGCTACATATTATTACTAGAGCAGATAAGGGCAACACAATAGTAATCCTGAATGAAAACACGTACGATACCAAAATTTACGAATTTATAACAAACAATGAAATCATTGAATTAAAACAGACCTAACTAACAAAATCCATTCCGAATTAAAGACTTGAATTAAAAACTCCTCCAGTATTTTTTTGAGATTTTGAACATTTAAAACTCCTTCCTATCAAATACCAATCAATATTATCAGGTTGAAACTATAGTTACGAAATAAATTCCGTGTGTGATATTAACAAAGTAAGTTTTATTTATCATTTGATAAAGTTCCTGATTCAATATGTATCACAAAGTTATGGCTTCAAGCATCCAACATATTAGAAATTCACTTCTTACAACAGAGTTTATAAAAATTATGGATAATAATGGCTCCAGATTGGACCCCTGGGGTACACCACTTGATGCCGTATAAGGAGGGGTTTTATAGCCATATACCTAAACAATTTATTGACGATTATGTAAATAAGATTTAATTACAGTTATAATATTATCACTGATATTGTACTTATATCACCAGGAATTTTCGTAGACATTTGTTTCTTAATAATGAATGACCAGAAGCATGCAGGTTTGTTGGAAATCTCATTTTCGCATCTACTGATTAAATGTTTGTAGGCAATTCCAGACAATTGCTTATACTTCTAATTATAACTGGTTGGATAACGCCTATAACGTGATCTATATTGCTGTTTTGATTTTAAAATATTAATCAATTCTAAATTAAACAAAGGGGGATACTGTTTTTGCAACTGTTATATTTAGGGTCATACTTATTAAATAATGAGTATAATATTTTATAAAAGTCGTTGCAAATATCATTAACGTTAGTCACTGTTCCAAAGATCGAGTCGGTGATTTGCCTAGGAATACTAAATTAATATTAAGAGATTAAGATAATGTGGATCTTTAGCTACTGCTGGATCAGATGAGTGTTCTACATTACAATTGATGGGTGGTGCTTATATAATTAGACTACTATTGGAATTTAATATATGACTCATTTGGACAAGGCCGGTATAACAAATCAAATGACTTAATAATAGAATATGATTTGATAATTCGCCACTGAAGACGAATTTAGAATAGTCAGGAAGATTGAAATCAATGAACGCTCGAAAGTAATTTCGTTTCAATATATTCAAAAAAACTATTGCATCCATTTAGGCTTGTGGCAGGAGGTATGTATGCACACACAGAATATCTAAATTTCTACCATTAATTATAATTCTCGCACCGACTGAATCAATATTGGGGGTTGTATCGAGAAATATTTCAATCAATATAATATAGTTATTAAAGCAAGTAATATTCCACCTTCTCTTTTATTAGTTCTATCGCTGCGTACGACATTATAACAATCTGGAAATATTTCAGTGCTACAAAATCCATTTTTTGTCACGTTTCTGTAATAGCTAATATATCAAAACTGTTACCTTCAATAGAAATCAAGCGTTTTTGAATTCAATCCACGAATATTTTGATAGTAAATGTCAACATAGTTTGTTTTAGATTTCCAGTGATTTAGTTAGGAGAGAATTAGTTTTCCAAGTTAGGGGAACTCCATGTAAAAATTTGAATCTTAAATTAGTTTCACTGTTTAATTTCGTGGCCTTAAGTTCTGTAATTACCTATTTAAATACTCCCGTTCCATAAGTGTAAGGTGTGATTTAATTTGAATATTCGAGTCAATTTTTGATTGGTTGCGTAATACATTGAGATCAGTTAAGCTGTTAAGATTACTTTAAGTGGTCGTGGTTTATTAGAGTGTTTGCTAATACGGAATAATTTCTTTACGACAATATTATTATTTATTTTTTGCAGCTCAGCCAATACACGAACCCGGTCCTCGTCATGTTTGTCTTCAGCCTTTACAGCGTTCGATTCTACTAGATTGTGTATAATAATATTGTTTTCCCTACTTTTTCGGTAGTAATGTCTTCTACTATTTTATGTGAATATAAAAGTTCACAGAGTAATTTTTTTTTAAATGTTGAGGTCATGGCATATGAAACACGTGAAGTTTGAAAAGGTGTCATTGTATACTGTACATCCATCTATCTCTTATAGCTCGTAATTTATATGGCTGTTATATCGATCCATAAAAAATGCTACCTATATATCATATTGGCATAGTTTTTTGTTTTATTTAATCTGATTACTGGAAGTAGAGCACTAAACCAAAAGTATTTGTTTAGATTCCCCCCTCTGGTGATTGCTTTTCAACCTTGAAATCCTATTAGTCACTTATGCAGGACTAGAATTCGTCTTTTTTTCCTTTTGTAATCGTAGGTTTCCTTGAAGAATTCTTGGTCTCGGTCAAATTATTAAAAACTCTTTTTGGTTTAATGAAAATACCTTTCGATTACAAAATCTTTATGAGATGGTCTATAAACATAATAATATTTTATCATTACTTATTTTTAAATTTCATACATATATTATAACATATTTTTAAGGTTGATGTGTATTCTGCAATTTGTAGCAGCGTTACATCACCATTTTCTTTCCTCTATCGTAGCCCCAGGAATTGTTGTTCGGTTAATTAAGTGGATTATTTTATTTTGTTGTTTTGTAGAAGATTTTTGATTTTATTTAATGTCTAAATAATCAACTACATCATAATTCTAACTCAAAATTGTTACAAGATATGCAGGTGTTATCAGGTTGTAATTATGCGAGTGCTTCAGAGCTACATTGTTGATTATGACTAAACCTGCCACTTGACATACTTGTACATATATCTAGGTAGCACACCTGCCGAAACTACCAAACTTGTCAACTGAACCGACCAGTTGTGTAGTCAACATTGTCAACTCATAATCGAACAAAAATTCTCAAATTTTTACATTTTTGTATATCATTAGGATTTCATAAAAATAGATAAGAGTAAGGAATATTTATATTTTAAACAAATGTAAAAATATAATTGACTTATTAAAAATAATGTATTGGTATAAAACTTTTAGTTATGGAGAAATATAGAGAAATATTATGGCTAATCTGTTTACTATATTGCCCTTAATTTTTAAGGGAATGTAGTGTGTTGTCAAGAAGAAAATTACAATTAGAATGATTTTCTACCAAAACAGATAAGCAAATATATGTACACATTGCTAAAATGTTTTGAGCTAAAATATACGTCTTTGATAACAAGTATATTTAAAATTTTAACACTACATCTGATAACACAATTAAAACCCCATACCTAGAAAGTACTTATTTACGTTATTTACCTACCTTTGTATATACCGCCAGGTAATAATTTTTGTTGCCGCAAACATTATGTGCACAATTATTACAGCACCCTGAAAACAAAATCAGTTTTGATTAATTTATTAAAAGTAACAGTTTAAAAACAATTTAAAAATATCAATTATATTTCTATATTTTCTTTTTTCTTCAGATACAGAATATTAAATTAAGCTTTACATGAAGTTATACACTTTTCAATATATTCATTACTATATTGCATTTGTATGTGACTAAGCATATTGATTTAAATATCTCCGCC
This sequence comes from Ontholestes murinus, assembly GCA_963969525.1. Classification (NCBI taxonomy): domain Eukaryota; kingdom Metazoa; phylum Arthropoda; class Insecta; order Coleoptera; family Staphylinidae; genus Ontholestes; species Ontholestes murinus. The sequence goes on along the minus strand of OZ018393.1, from coordinate 43,293,409 downwards.
CAAATAACCATATAATTTGTATATCAAATTGAGACCTAAAATTAATTTATAATATATTTTTCAAATGTAATACCTTACTTTACTTACTTCATGGACCTGATATAAAAGTTTTTAAGAAGATTAAAAAAAAAAACTACGAAATAATTAATGTCCGAGAAGGACAACCTCGTCATAAAGGTAATCTTTAGCCTTTAATTTACAATATTATCGAAGCAAAAAGCTCCCTTTCGGAAAGCTTTAAGTGTATTTTACTTCGATAATACATTGAAGAAAAATATAGTACTTTTGTGTGAGTAGTAAATGGTAGAACTAATCATAACTTCTCCACCAATGGGAATACCTAAAAACTTTTACAAAAATGCTTCTATATATCGTTTTTTAAGCATTGATAGACTAATTAACTTATTTTTCTTCTTAAACAATAGCAAGAATTAAGAAACAACAAGTAAGAATTATCAAAACAATTTTTACCACTTTGCGTAAAATTCCCCAAAAGAGATGATTCCTCTTGAAAATCAATGTATATACAAAATCCCATATGGCAACTGTACAAAGTTTATATCAGACAAACGAACAAACGCATGAATGTATGTTGAGACGAACACATCACAGCCATCAAAAAAGATCTACCTTTCTCATCTCTGATCAAAAATTAAAAACCAAAAAACACGGGCCACATAAATTAAGATAAAGCGGTTTTAATCGCTGTATTAAACCATTTCATAAAGAGGTTTATCCGCAAGGCAGCCGAAATAGAAAAATACACCGAAAATCTCAACAAATGCGACGAGGCCCAACGACTATACGCACTTCTAAATCCATTTGATGCAACAAGCATACTTAATTTCAGGACTCCGCTCTTTCCCCTACACTGTACGATATCTATACAAGCCACATTCCGAATTTGGATCCGGCAATGGTCGCCTAATAAGCAAATGGCAAAGAAGAACTCTACTAGCTGCTCTAGACATTTACGAAACGTGGGCGAAAAATGGCGACATGAAGTCTATACTGATAAGAGTGTTTTCATGCAATTTAGCCCACTGTACCTCAAAAAACGAAAGATCGATTCCCCCTAATACTCCATTAGCAGGGAATTAATTCCAATAAAAGACGAGGTAAACTATTTTGGTATTTTTGAGCAGCACCTTACCTGGTAAACGACCATCGAATACTAAATTCAAAAGGGCAGAGCTACGCTGGGCAAGTTGTGACCCATCATCAACACAAAATTAACTTTATCTGTAAAAAATAGCTTTTCACTATGATGAAAGAAATATTCTTATTGGCATCCAAATAACTCTTCAAAATCTTGATACCACCGTAATATGCTCGATGTAGTCGCTCCTATTGAGGACAGTGGCACACAGAACGACCGGCTCCCCCAAAATCTTAGTGATTATTTCGCTCAAGACCAGGTTAGAAAAGACCTTTTGACCCTGAACTAATTACAACAGCAATCGCGAATGGGGTGTTTTTGTCGAAAGCTCAAATACTTTACCGAAATACAGCAAGATAGCCATCTGCATTATTGACGATTATTGGTCAATAATGCAGGGTCTAGATAGATAGATAGGGTGGCACTAGCGCCTATTCCACCGCGACCTTTTCAGATCTATTGTGGATCCCTGTTTATCTCAGATGACCAGCTCTAGGTTTGCCTCTTTGATTAGTCCTATTATCCCTGACAGAGGGGCTTGGGTTTGTGGTACCCAGCTTTTGATATCTAATCCTGGCTAGACCCTCGCAGTGGCATAGGATGTGGAACGAGTCCTCTTCTTCCTCTAGGCAGAATCTGCATGGTGCTTCTTCCACCAGGCCTATTTTGTTTATATGTTTGTTGAACTTGCAGTGTCCTGTTATCAGGCTTACTATTGTTTTGACCACTTTTCTGTCTTGGTTCAGAAGTTCGGTCGTAAATTTTGGCGATTGTTTCTTATGGAACTGTTTCGCCTGTCTCTGTCCTGGTGAGTTCGTCCACCAGGTATTGGCCTGTGTCTCCACCCATTTTTTATAGATCGTTTGGCAGCGGTTTTGGAGATTCCGCAGGAGGGTTCCGGGCCAATTACTGCTTTTGACGAGCCTTGTTTGGCGAGTTCGTCGGCTTTGTCATTCCCCGGATGTCCTCCATGTCCTGGGACCCATGTGATTGTTACTTTTTTGTGACAGCCAAGTTCATTAAGAGCTCGTATACGGACCAACACTAGGGTAGGGTCTAGGAAGTAGGTCATACAAATTAATAAATTAAATATAATAATTAAAGGCATAGCCCACACAAATGTACAGTCCTTAAACAAAAAAATTGGGAAGGTGATCATCACTTGCAGTTATTGAATTTTTCAGTTCAGATTCGGTAATAGTAGGTATAAATAGGGTTTGCGATTTGAACATGATTCACTAATAAGAGTTGAGCTTTTTGGTAAAAACAATTTCTAAAAAAGTATCAGCAAATTGCCAATTTTTAGATGAATGTACTTCGAGAAATTCTTGGGATTGTTCTTGAAGGCGCGCTCAATATTATATAAACACCGAATCAGATGTTACTGCTAGTATTAATCGACTGAAAAACGCAATAACTGCAAGTGATGATCACCTTCCCAAAACCTAGATATTTGATACGCGCAATCTGTGCGATAGTATAAAATTTCCATATACGTTGATAATACAACTTTAATATAATATTTTGTCTTTAACTTACTGTCAAACAAGCGAGGAAATCGATTTTACTGTTGGTATGAATTTATCTAGGCACTCATAAATCTTATTATAAAATTCACAGTGATTGTGTAAACATACAATTTTTAAGAGGAAAATCAGTTAAAATGGCGGATGTATTATATTTGCAAGTAGAAAATACCCATCAAAAGTACTCAAAATCACACAAAAATACTCTATCGAACATATTATAGAATTTACAGCATGTTTAGTTTCAGTTGATAATAATAACATTGCAATAGTAGCTATAAACCCACCACCAAGCCAAGATATACAAATATTTATAAAGAAATTAGTAGAACTGTTGAATGAAATATATAAAAATCATAAATATATATTATGCGGCGATTTAAATATTGATAATTTAAGTAATTTAGTAGACGCTAAGGTATTAAGAGACTGCTTCGACCCATTTAAATTTATCAGTAAGTTAAAAGAACCCACTACAATTCAACTAAATGGGAATGGTGTATCAGCTACACAAATAGACTATTTGGTAACAAATGTGCCCGAAAATTGTTTTGTAGTAAAAACAGAAAATTGCAATTTATCTGATCATCTTGCACACAGAATGACAATGAGCTTCCCTCCATCAAATAATAATATTACAAATAAAACGGTAATACAATATAGGCAAACGAAAGAGGAGAATCTGAGAGCCAATAATATAAATACTTCCTTTAACATGTTCAGGGATAAGCTCACAAATGCGTTAAACTTATGCTGTCCCTAAAAAGAAAACCTTTGAATGAAAAAAAAAAATAATAATTGGATCACAAACAACATTATTCAATCCAGTCGTAAGTTAAGAAGTCTTCATGATCTAATGATTGCAACTAATTTGACTATAATAAAACTATCGTATAACGAAGAAAAGAAAAAAACATAGGACACTTATCCAAGCATTAAAGCGAAATCACTATGGAATATGGTACACCAAGAATTGGGGAAAAATCCGAGCATATAACATCAATTAAATATAATGATGTACTACTAAACGAACCTCAGAAAATTGCGCGCAAGGATTCGGCAACCACTTCTCTAACGTAACCAAAGTAATAATCAGAAAGCATTTCGGAGACAACTTATCAGATCAATGCACAACCTCAAGACTCCACCTACATACCATTTTCTTAACTCCAGTAAGCGAAGAAGAAGTCTTTAACTTAATAATGTCTTTGCCCAGCGATAAGTGCCGGTCCTGATATAATCTCAACTAAAGTGTTAAAAATCGTAATTCCACTACAGTACCTCATAAACGAGACATTTTTAAAATGTGAGTTTCCCATTAAAATAAAAATTGACGCCTATACAGGGTTATTCACGCTATACGGCACGGAATATTGTGGCCAAAATACCTGACTTTCAAAAAGTTTCACTTTGGGGATATATGGGGGTCTATTAGGGCTACTTTTTAAAATTATTTCATAATATACAGGGTGTCCCAAAAACCCTAAAAGTATCAAAGTTGTGTTTTTTTTAATGAAACACCCGGTATTTTATTGCATTTTTGGATCCTTTGATCAAAATAAGTGTGTGTTTTAATAAGGTTTTTATTAATTAAACCATAAGGTTTTTGAAATAATTTGAATTTTGTAAAAATTTAACCTAATTTTCATATTTCAAATACTTAAAAAGTAATTAAGTTATGCAAACCAAATTTACACTGAAATGTAAAAATAGATCATATTTTATTTTCCAAGTATAATAAATTTGACATCTTATACCGGGTGTAAAAAAAATGGAATTAAACAAATGAGAACTTTAAATGGCTATAACTTCATTTATTTAAATGGAACGCTATATTTATTAATTTATCAGCAAATGCACGTTTTAATTACCTATCGAATGGTATTTATATCTTAAATGTTAAGTCTTCTCGTTTTTACAGAAAGCGCCAAAATATTGTTTATTGCACCGTTTTAGTACTTTTTAAGTAAAAATTTTAATGTTTCTAGTTTTCTATGGTATTTAAAAATGTCAGATAATTAATTTAGTATGCCACTTTAGTTTAAAAAGCCTGTCTTTTGTTATAGTTGTCTTATTTTGCATTTTTGTGTTAGATCGTTAGTAATCGTTATTATTTGAACATCGCTGTTGTATTTTTGGTAAAAAATGAAGATTTACTCAAAAGAAGGGGGTATTGGCATTATTTTTATGCTTGGAGAATGTCATCAAAATTGTTTATTGGCTTGTCGAGTTTATACTTAAAGGTTTCCCGAAAGAAATCACCCTAAGCCAGCCATTTTTGAGAGACTATTAAACCAATTTAAAGAAATTGGAAGTGTCAGTTATAAAAAACCCAGTATAAGAAAATCTGTGTAAATTTTCATTTTTTACTATTAGATACAACAACGATTCAAATAATAACGATTACTAACGATCTAACACAAAAACGCAAAATAACACAACTATAACAGAAGACAGGCTTTTTAAACTAAAGTAACAGACTAAATTAATTGTCTTACGTTTTTAAATACGATGGAAAACTAGATACATTAAAATTTTTACTTAAAAAGTACTAAAACGGTGCAATAAACAATATTTTGGCGTTTTCTGTAAAAACGAGAAGACTTAACATTTAAGATATAAATACCATTCGATAGGTAATTAAAACGTGCATTTGCTGATAAATTAATAAATATAGCGTTCCATTTAAATAAATGAAGTTATAGCCATTTAAAGTTCTCATTTGTTTAATTCCAATTTTTTTACACCCGGTATAAGATGTCAAATTTATTATACTTGGAAAATAAAATATGATCTATTGTTACATTTCAGTGTAAATTTGGTATGCATAACTTAATTACTTTTTACGTATTTGAAACATGAAAATTAGGTTAAATTTTTACAAAATTCAAATTATTTCAAAAACCTTAGGGTTTAAGTAATAAAATCTTATTAAAACACACACTTATTTTGATCGAAGGATCCAAAAATGCAATAAAATACAGGGTGTTTCATTAAAAAAAACACAACTTTGATACTTTTAGGGTTTTTGGGACACCCTGTATATTATGAAAGTAATTTTAAAAAGTAGCCCTAATAGACCCCCATATATCCCCAAAGTGAAACTTTTTGAAAGTCACGTATTTTGGCCACAATATTCCGTGCCGTATAGCGTGAATAACCCTGTATATAGAAAGTGGAAAAATTAGATATTAACAATTACCGCGGAGTAGGAGTCCTTATGTATTGTGTATTTTCACACGGTTTTTGAAAATGCAGATCAACAAAGACAGCGTCAGTAGACCTCAAATAAAGGGTTATCCATGAAGAGTTTTCATTTTGAATAGCCCACTATCTGGGCAACTCTTACTTTTGCAGCGGTAATATTTTGACATTTGACAAGTAAAAACTACGCCATTAGTAAAAATGCAAAGATTCACGCGTCAACAACGCATGGAAATTGTTAAAATTCACAAAGGAAACGGTGAAAATTTTGCAGTCACAGTACGCCAAACTAAAGCACTTTTGGGTCGTCGTGAAGCACCTTTTTGGCCAGCAATAGTAAGACTGGTTACAAAATTTAGCTGTTAGGACAACTTAGTAATGTGAAGAATCGAAACCGTGTGCATCGTTTAAGAAAAATTGAGAATATTGCTGCTTTAGCCAATAGTGTTAATGAAAACCCAGGTTTATCGATTCCTCATCGATCTTTGGAATTAGACATTCCAAAAACGACATTACACCGTATTTTGCATAAAGACTTAGGTTTGAAGGCTTTTAAAGTTCAGTTAACACAAGAACTCAAGCCGATCAATCATCAGCAACATCATATCTTTGCTGATTGGGTCCTTGAAATGCATCAAAATGATCCGGATTTTCATCGAAAAATCATCTCCAGTGATGAGGCCCATTTTCACTTCGGAGGCTACGTGAAGCAGAATTATCGCATTTGGCGCTCAAAAAATCCAAGAATGCTTAATGAAAATCCTCTCCATCCTCAATATGTCACTGTTTGGTGCGGTTTTTGGACTGGCGGTGTGATTGGACCTTACTTATTGGAAAATGAGGCTGGTGCAACTGTTACGGTGAATGGATTGTGCTATCGACCTAGGATTAATGATTTTTATGGCCAGAATTGGAAGATATTGATTCGGGCGACGTTTATTTTCAACAAGATAACACTACGTGCCTCACAAGCAACGAAACAATCTCATTTTTGCAAGAAAAGTTTCCTGGCCGTGTTATTTCGCAAAGAGATCACAATTGGCCCCCGAGATCTTGTGACTTAACACCTTTAGACTTTTTTCTTTGGGGCCACGTGAAAGATAAGGCCTATGTCAATGCTCCACAATCGATTCAAGACCTTAAAGATGGAATTCGTGAAGTTATCGAGGACATACTGCCGCAAATGTGCGAATTGGTCATAGAAAATTTCATGAAAAGGATATGGTGCTGCAACCGTAATCATGGCGGTCATTGGGCTGATATCGATTTCCATCGTTAATGGCATACCTTTCTTTTTACAATGAAATAAATATCCATTAATTTCTCTTAAAATATACTTGTTTTTTTTTTAAATATCAAAATGAAACCTCTTGTTGGAAAGCCCTATACATTATCAAAAGTCTAAACCACAATCAGTGCATCAATTTTTCGCGAGCATTTGATACAGTTTAGGTTAGGTTTATACAAATAAAACTATATGCACTAGGAGTGCGCGGTGCTGCAACATCCAAAAAATATCATAAAGTTAAAAGAGTAGTGCAAGGGTTTTCATTAGGTCCGCTATTGTTCTTAATATTTATCAACGACCTCAGTAATTATATAAACCATGGAAAATTGGTTACATTCGCCGACGATACCACAGTAATCGTATCATCACCTACAACAGAATATCTAATAAATTCGATCCATTCCGTTAACAATCAAATATCAAATTGGTGCAAACGAAACAACGCAATGCTTAACATCAATAAACAGTCCAAGTTAAGTTTTTCAACCGAACACAACTAGACCGCCCAAACAACGAATTGGAGTATACAAGATTTCTCGGAAGCTTTGCGGATGTATAACTATCGTGGTCATACCAGATTAATCATATATATATTCTAAAATCAACAGTGCATACAGTGCATACTCGCTCTGACCGTCGAAGGGTACAGACGTGCCTAATCCTCGCGCTACCGTCATAAAAAATCCCTAAAATGGCCCCAGAACTTCGCAACCGCGGAGAAGAAACGTTTCTGAATTCGAAAATATTATAAAAAAGTGTGTAGAACCAGGACTTTATACAGTGAAATTAGTGATCAAATACTCGCACTACCATGTGTGTAAATTGGACCCAGCCTTGAACGAAGATGACATCGTTAAATATTTAACAAAGAATAAAGTTAAAGATGTAAATTGCGAGAAAATGAATTCCAGACACCCACAGGAATATTCATCTTTTAAAATTTCGGTACCCTCGGATAATGCTAACGAGGTATTAAAACCAGAATTATGGCCAAAAAATGCTTACATCGATCCTGTTTTATTCCACCTTCAGAAAAAACACGATCGACATCACCATCCATTAAACCAGACGACCAATGTACATCAAAATTAACAATCATTCATCAAAACATTCAATCCATTGGAAACTGCAGTGAAACGCTTGCTGAAAAAATAAATAACAACAACTGTGACATCCTTTGCCTAACGGAACATTGGAAAAATGAAGAACAATTAAACGCAATTAAGCTTAATAATTATACCCTGGCTACCGCATTTTGTAGAAAATATAACCAACATGGTGGAGTGGGAATCTATATAAGAGAAGGTCTGATATATCAAGAACTTAATTACATCCGCAGTATGAGTAAACCATATATATGTGAATGTGCTGGTGTGAATATTGCCTTTAACGTAAGTAGTATAATTGTAGTCGTTGTGTACAAACCACCGAACGTATGTATAGATGATTTTTTCGGTTTATTTGAGCGATTGTTAACAACATTATATAGTGAGAACAAAACAACTATAATTGCAGGTGATTTTAACATTAACACGTTAATTGAAACCCAACAGAGCCGAGAATTGATTAATTTAATAAAAGAATACGGCTTCATAAAACATTTTAATGAACCCACTAGAGTCACAAACAAATCAATGACATGTATTGATAACATATTCATAAATCAAAACAGTCACTGTGAAAAAGAAATTATAAACATGCATGTATCTGATCATTTGGCACAAAAGATCCAATTAATAACACAAACTAAACACCATTGTCTCAAAAGGTCAAAAAGAATATATAGTAAAAAAAGCATGGAACAATTTAGATTAGAATTGATGTCAGTTGATTGGAAATATATTTATACTATTGCTGAAAATAACGTCAATGAGCAGTGGAACGTATTTAGTAACATTATCAACAATATTGTAAATAAATATTTCCCAGAACAAAATACATTCATAAAGAAAAGAAAAAGTCACAAAATAAATTCATCCGAAGAATTAAAACATTGCAAAAATGAATTGGACATATATATGTAGTGTCTCGCCATAATAATATATATCTCGACAAATACAATGAAACAAAAAAGAAGTATAATAAACTACTAATTCAAAATCGTGCAATTTACTATTCCTCTCAAATTCAAAATTCAAATAATACAGGGAAATGTGTCTGGAATATCATTAACAATATCAGTGGAAAGCAAAAGAATATCTCAAAAATAGATATACCGGACACAGCTAAAGAAGTAGCATCTAAATTTAACATATATTATAAAAATGCCATTGACGAAATAACAAAAAATAATACACGTATCGATTACTCCGACAGTATTCCACCCAACACTAATTGTATCTTTATCAATCCTATAACTGAATCCGAATGCTATAATTTAATCAGCAAACTAAAAAACACCCTTTCCTGTGGCTACGACAACATTCCCAGTATAGTGATCAAATATTGTGTACTAGAAATAATAAAGCCCCTAACGTATATAATAAATAATTCACTTGAACATGGAATATTCCCTGACAAATTAAAAACTGCGATCATAAAACCTATATTTAAAAAAGGAAAATCAGAAAATGTTGAAAACTATAGACCAATTAGCCTTTTACCTGTATTTTCAAAAATCTTTGAACAAACTATGATCAGTAGAATGAATACATTTTTTAACAAATGCAACACCATTAGCAATACACAGTATGGATGTCACAAAACGACTGCAGCAATTTATGATTTCATGGAAAATATTATATCGCACGCAGAAAACAGGGAAACGATCATTTTGCCGAATACAAAAATGGTTTGAAAAAAACAAATTATTAATTAACAACCAAAAAACCAACGCCCTGCTCTTCAGTTCATCTAAAAATACAAACGAAATCGAAACCATAAATTTAGACGACCAAGAAATCAACATATCCGAGTCAGTTAAATTTTTAGGGGTTCACATAGATAACAGAATAAACTGGAAAAATCATATTCAGAAAACTGAAAGTAAGCTCAGGTCAGTTCTATACTCACTTAGAGAGCTTTCAAAGTATCTAAACAAATCGGTGGTGAAAACAGCATACAACGCCAACTTTGAAAGCATAATGAGATATGGCATAATATTTTGGAGAAAGAAGTCATACGCTAGGGCAATTTTCACACTACAGAAAAAAGCGCTTCGCATCATATATGGTTTAAAAACCAGAGAATCATGTCGCGGGGTATTCAGGTCAAATAACATCCTCACCTTCTATGGAATTTACACGATGGAAACCATATTATTTTATCACAAACACGCTAAGGGAGGTGACAACAAATTAAACACATACAAAACCAGAACTAACAACTACATTTTTCCGCGCCATAAAAGAAAAATCACAGAAGATGGAGTACATTATTCGGCAATTAAGCTCTTTAATGCTCTCCCGGAGCATATAAAAAAATTAAAAAATAATTTGAAAGGATTCAAAATATCCTTATTAAACTACCTAATTGAGAAGGAACCATATACGCTCCAAGATGTATTATAAACTATATTTTTTAATTTAATAAATAAGTAATTTGTAAGCTGAATGTATAATATGTATACTTAAGGAATTTATTGTAATTTCTACTTTGTAATTAATTGTATATACAACTAGTATTATGTAACCTGACGCAATTTTCACTTTGTACAAATTTTTGACACTTTGAAAATAAAGACACATTATTATTATTATTACTTTGCCATTCTAAAACTCAAACATGTGCTCGCTACAAACTATCTAATTAATGTGTATTATGTCCTATCAAGTTATATAACAAACTTACACAATCAATAAAAGATGTAAGCAATACAGATAAATTTAAATTAAATGTAAAGGCGAATCTTTCAAATAAACCATTCTGCACATTGCAAGACTTTTTAACAGGCTTTTGAACGATTTCCAAATTATACATAAATATTCTGCATTTTAACTATTTTTTACATTGTAGTATTGACTTATGTACAACTTTGTAAGAGTTCGTAACATAAATAAATTTTTATTTTTATTATTATTATAACTAATTTTAACAAATCACTAACTCAACGTTTTATATTTAAATATTTAATGCTTTTCCTCAATTTAAGAAAGTTATTAAAATTTGTAATTATATATTATTAGTATTTAAATATTCTAATAATGTAAATTTGAAAAAATAATAATTATCCTAATATAATGTTATTTTTTAGCTTCCTCATCTATAATCTGAATGAATGCACCAAGAGAAATATTCGTTTTACGGTCACCAATCTACTTGCAAAGAACGTTTCTGCGAAAGGGTATAATTCATAGAGATACGATACACCAAAGTCACCCAACGACCAAAAAAAAACCTCTAACAAATGCGCACGAGTTTTGGCCACGTTTTTTTTGCAGCGATTTGTAAGTACCTGCGATATTGAAATTGGCTAGATCAGTGACAAATTCGGCGTCGGTTGGTGTGCGCGTGCTAGTTTTCTTAATTGCTCGGGTTATTCTAAATTATTTTCCAAAGTTAAACTTTCTTAAAAAAACTTACAATTCAGTCGCGTGTGTGTGTAAAAGCTCGCGGTTTGTCCCAATAGTGATTGTACTAGTGATTTTAAAATTAAAGTCATCCCTGTCGTAGAGGATTTCTTTTAGTATTAAACAACCTAGATTTTTAATTAATTTGGTTTAATTAATGATCTTATAAGTTATGCATCCTTGTAATAGTCTGCTTGGGTGGTAAGACATAGAATTATTATTATTTTTATTTAGATTTTGATAATCTAAGCTTATATAAGTTGGTAATGGTAGTAATGTTGGTTTTTTTGGGTTTCGCATATTAATTTATAATGGTAGTAGTGTTATATTTAGATTGGTGTATTTATTAGTAAATGGTGCAATCATTTTTCCACAGCGTAGCTCCAAGGTTTTAATCATATTTGCTTTAATTATTTTAATAATAACTGTAAAACCCCAAAAAATACTCTACGACTCGTCGATTATAAAATATAGTGTATGTGCTTGTATTCTTACGCGTGTGCTTCTAGAGATTGTCGGATATTTTAGGATTCCGTATCGGCTGGATAATGATGGTATGTTTCACAAAAAAGAATATCAAGATGCTAATGTAAGCCGTTTTACCTCATATACTATATTTTCTCCTTTGTTTTTTAGGAATCCGCATCGCCTGGGTAATGATGGTATGTTCCACAAAAAAGAGAATCAAGACATCAATGTAAGTCGTTTCATCTTATGTCCTATATTTTCACCTTCTCGATTCAGGGTTTTCCTTTTCAGCTGCGCAAAAATTAGTCACGCGTTTTTCTGCGATAAAAAAATCCGCGCGTCGCGATCGGTTGCGTCTTAACGCTTCATCCCCACCTATAAACCGTTCTTCGTTTATTTAAAACCCAACGCTCGTCCTAAGTGGGCCACCATCGGGTGGTAGAGATGCTTAGGGTTTTCAGGGACGTTAGGTAGGGACTAATAATGGTGAGGATTTTCATGAGTACGATAGGGCTACTGGCGAAACTCTCATGTAAATCAAAAGTTAACGCATCGCCTAGGTGTAAATTTATGAACTTGCATATTAAAATTGCTACTTTTTATTTTGTAGTACAATAAATATGTATTTATAATAATATTTTTCAATAATGAACAGTGATGCTTTTAAATCAGTTTTCAGAGAAGTTTTATAAATATTTATCTCTTAAGGACTAAAATTAGAATTCTTAGAGACAATTTTTTTTCTCAGAATTATATTACGTCTACCCTAAAAATTTAAAGTGTGTTGTAATTGTATTGCGGTCTTTTAAAAATATCTTCTTCATAAATTTACACATACAAGACAGTACCTCCAATCAAATAGTCGGTCATTAACTATTTGATTAAGGTGATGTGGAAAGTTGTCTTGATTTGCTCGATGCTAGATTAATTTTTATTACTATAACAGATTTATACAATAAAATATTCAGTAATATTAGTGTTAATATTAGTAAAAAAATTATTAAACTATTATAATTTATATTTCAAATATATTTGAAGGATAGGTCGGGATAACTAATTCATCATTTATTTGATTATGCACTTAGTACTCTCTGAATAAATTCTTATTTATTTATTTTTAGAGCGAATTGATAAAAAAGTAATAATTTCTAAAGGAAATTGTAAAAATTATCATTTATCTTAATAAAGAAATTATTTCCAAGTGTTCAATTAAAATACTTTATTATTATTTAGTATGTTAAATTTATAGATTGCGAAATCAAAGTTTCATTTCATACAAATCGAAGTCAACTATTCTGTAATATGTTATGAATAGATTCCTTAAATATGATAATTGTTTTAATCATGATGACACAATTAATTGTAGTCTTTCCCCTAAATATTTTATATAGGGAAAGTATTGTTTTCATGAATGGGAATGTCTGTGGGCGCTGTATCTCAAAAAATAATGATCCGTTTGAGATGAAACTTTAAACTTAAAGTTTTAAAGTTAAAGTTGTGAGAAAAAAAATTGATATTTTTTGCCTTTTGTTAATAAACTATAGGAGTTACATTAAACTTATTAATAAGTAATTGTAAAGAATTCAAAATTGAGCAAATTATTACGAATAGCCTTTTTTTATAAACCTCGTGGTTTTCGAGAAAAATGTAAGGAAATTATAATGGTGGCCACATCACCATTTTTTATGTTTCTTTACATTTCACCACTTTCAATTAAAACCCTCGCTTATTTTTTACTGACTGGAGGGTGGGATAGAGGCCACCCACCCATCCTACATATACATGGTAACTTTAAATACTAATCGTTGACGATTTTGCTGGTTAAAAAAACAATAAAATCTTGTATGTAATTAAAAATAAAGCATAATTCAAATTTAAGTTTAAATATAAATGTCCTTCTATAGCTAATCTTATCTAAGTTTGATTTAAAGCATTTCAACGCATCATGTATATAACTTTTATTAATTTACACACACACACAGACAAATTTTAATTTGTTAATTTCTTTTATACAAATTTTGTAATTAAAGTTATTGCAAACCACGACGCGATCAGTAATTAAAGCTAATATGTACATGTAGGATGGACGGGAGGCCTCTATCCCATCCTCCAGTCAGTAAAACATCATCAAAAATTATTTGAAATATTCGTATGAATAAATCAAAAATGCATATATTTTGTGTTTGTTTACATATAACAACTTTTAAGTAAAACCCTCGCTTATGTTTTACTGATTGCACAGTGGATAGAGGCCACCCACCCACCCTACATATGCATGATAACTTTAATTGCTAACCTTTGATGATTTTGCTGCTAAAAACAATAAAACCCTTTATGTAATAAAAAATAAAACCAAATCAAAATTTAAGTTTAAATATGTATGACTTTCTATAGCTAATCTTATCTAATTTAGATTTAAAGTCTGCCCACCCATCATGCATCAATTATTAATTTACTCAATCCAAAATTTTACCGTTTTAATTTATTTTTTATTCAAAATATTTTGTGATTAATTTTATTTTTTATTGGAAACCGCAAGACGATAAGGAATTAAAGTTTATATGTATATGTAGCTTGGATATGTGGCCTCTATCCTACCCTCCAATCAGTAAAACATCATTAAAAATTATTTGAAAAATTTGTTTCAATAAATCTATAAAAATTTGCAATAATGTTATGTTTATTTACGATTTACAACTTTTAAACTGATTGGAGGATGGATTGGAGACCACCCACCTACCCTTACACATACATGATAACTTTAATTACTAATTGTTGATGAATTCTACATCTTTTTTTTTACTTTCCCTATATCGAATTTGAAAAATATTATATAACTTTTCAAACAAAATTTAAAGGGAATGAACAAGTTTTATTAAAACATATTGTTCTTAAAGTTCTTAACTTCCGAGAAAAAAAATAAAAAATCAGGCATTTTCACATTTTTGCCTATTGCTAATAAACTATAAGAGTTACATGAAATTTATATAAAAAGTTATTGTAAATAATCCAAAATTGAACAAATTATCAAAAATAATCATACCAATTAAATCTCATAGTTTTCGAGAATAATATAAGAAAAGTGCTATGAAGCTAAGCCAATAAAAAAATATAGTACAAAGTTTTGGAAATCCTAAACCTATCTTAGTAGTAGTAGTAGTAGTGTTTGACTATTGACCACGTGGCCTTTCCGCCGTGTGATTTGTGTATTTCTGTGTGTGTAAATGAGCTCGTTACTTTAAAGGATCGGCCCCGTCACTCTAAAGGACTATTAATTGTATCCCAATGGTGAATGTTACCGGTCACCCATCCAACTACTGAACCGAACCAACGTTGCTGCACGGTTTGGGACCTTAACCGAATGCGCCACCACCGGCGTATAACTATCTTTATTTAACTATATATTTAAATTTGTTATATGGTTCCTCGTGTTTTACGACATATTTGTATCTTATATAGTTTTAATTTATTGCTCATAAAAATATTAAATTTAACTTTAAGATTAATTACATAATTAATTAATTTCTTCATTAATGAAGCATCTGGTAAAGGTATCCTAAATATGAATTCAAAATTCTTTCGGATAAACTATTCATGAAAAATTTCAATAATAAATTAATAAACTCATAGAAAATATAACAGTAGTTTAAAATCTAAATACGAGGTATTTAGAAATATTAGGTATCGTTGCGAAGAATTAATGATAAATTATATACAGATTGCAGAGTCCAATCTATACAGAAATTGTAACCGATTTTGGTAGTATATAAATATATGTCAGCAAACTTTAGGATTCCCGAAATACATATTTTATAATCAGAAAATTCTTCCCAGTATTCAACTTTATGTTAAATACTAATCCAAATACTTAAACTCTTTGACCAGTTTTTAAATAAAATACAATTGTAGGTTTAAATAGCTGTTGATTTTAATAGTGCAATTAAAATATAAATTATAAAATCTTTCTATGTTTCCCGTCACAATAGTTTAATATTTATTGCGGTAAGAAACAAAATACATGTTTTTTTATTTATTTATTAACAGAATGAGTTGTAGTATTAAGTAGTTTTAAATTTTAAAAAAAGTTGTTTGGTTTTATATTCCTATATTCAATTTTCTGACACGTGTGTAAAGAAAATACAAAATTAACTAAATGTTTAGTTAATTTTCTATTTATTGAATATACTTTAACGTTGTATGTAGTGCCATTTTCCCAAGAAATTTTAGGTCATCATTTTCTGATTGCAATTTAGCAAGGTTGGAAAGAGTAATTTCGACTTGTGATAACATATCAGCAATGCTGTTACGAATCTGATGTCAGTGGTGAATAATGCGATGAAGATGATGTGTCTGTGCTCTCATCTTCAGAAATTAGGAGAGTTTCACTTTTAACTGAAATCGAAGGTTTATGGTCTCTAAAGACTATACATCCCCAACCTTCAATATAATATTTTAATATTTTAATTGTCAAATAGACGGCCAGCAATTCACGCCTGTACTGTGTACACTATATTTACCTTCTGTTGATGAAAAATATTTGGAAAATAAAAAAAGAGGTCAAAAGACTCCAGAATATCCTCCTGCTGCAAGATAATACCAACAGCTTGTGTTATGTACCTGATAGCAACTTATCCAGTGCAGCTTTGACTGATGTAAATGCTTAAAGAGCGGGTTCAGACCAGACTAGTGGTAAATTTCATGAAGGTTTTGTTGTAAGCTGGCTGACTGATGCTAAAATACTTCAGCATGTTTCAAAAAATCTATAATAGAAATTATCTATGCGAAGAAAACGCTGTACATTTTTTAATCAGTTGACTGCAGAAGAGACTTTTCTTTTCAGCTATGGTTTAAAGAGATTTAATTCCTGAATCCTGCATTCACTTCGTGGTACATTTCGATATTAAGAATAAAGAAAACACTTTTACTTTTTTATACCATTTTAAACTTAGTTTGATAATGATTAATGTGTAGTCGAAACTACTTCCTGCAAATAAAGTTTAAAGTGGTATAAAAAAGTAAAAGTGTTTTCTTTATTCGTAACGACTAATTTAGTTTCACCAAAAACATATTTTGCATAGATAATTTTGTCAAACGTCGAAAAATGTGTTGCAAATGATAAACTTGTTCTTGTTAATTCTTCCTGAAGACCAAAATGTTGTCTTGATAAGAAATTAAAAACACTTGGTTTGTTTCACAGAAAATTTATTATTTCTTCTCCGACTAGTTTCGACAAAATGTCATTTTCAAGGAGTAATGATTGATGTACAAAAGGTTACGCTAATATATATGGATTACACTCTCAGGTAATAAGGACCGTGATAATTGGGGACTTCCAAATCTCTTCAATGTTATTAGTTACTTGTTTGCCGCTCATTATGGCCTTGTTTATGTCTAATCCCTCTCTGTAATCAAGATGCCGACCTTTATTACCTGAGTACAATACTTTTAGATTATCTTTTTGGAAAAAATGGTTATTTTCTATACAATTTTACGAAAATCCTGTTGTTAGTTTTTTATTGTATATTGCTTTTTGTGTTCTTCTAATCTTGTTTCAAAGGTTCTTCCTGTTTGACTTATATTTCAAAAATGTTTCACCACGGGTTAATTAAGCAATTAATTAAATATATAAACAAAATGTTGTCAACGTTTCAGTTGCGTTTCTCAATATCAACAACAATGTTAAAAAGTCGAGGGAATTCCGCGCCTATAATTAAATGATTTACATTGCAAGTACTAAAGTCCACTTTAATGTCACTTCCACGACGATTTGCACTGTTACTTTTGAAGCACCATATGTTAGTATTAAATTACAACTAACTGTGTTTAATGAAAATTTTTCTGAACGATGAGTGGTGGAAAAATTGATTCACTTTCAAAATGCTAACCTGACCTCTTCTGTCAACTAAAATGTTTTTACCAGAATTAGTATCAGACATTAGCCCCGCTGTTCCTCGTTTCCCCACTCACACGATTGTATGTATTTACGTGCCTTATTTTTGGAAATGTAATGGATCTAACAACATTTGTGTATTTTCTATTGTAGAAAAGATCTACTTCTTTGCTTAGAAGGAATTGGTGAATGCTGCCTAAAGTATTCGTTAGTAATTTTAAATTTGGATTAATTTTGAAACCAGATCAAAATCTAAAACTACTTCAAAAAGTAGTTTAATATCTGGTTTATAAGAGCATGTCGGTGTATACAATTTTAAGGTTGATTGACATATATTTCTATTATTTTTTAAGTGATTTACAAATATGAAAATTGTATGTGATCTCGTTCTGCCATCTTATTTAAACTACTCCACACATTTCCAGCGTCATATGGTTACACCATAACAGCGATTTGAAACCAAATAAGTGTTTCAATTTAAAGTTACCTAATATTACAACTTATTACAACTTTTTAACAAGGGTGCCAATTTGCATCGCTAATAATCATCTGTAACAACATTACAAAATGTTATAGTGCACTATTGATAATGTAAATTAACAAAAATCTAAGTCGAGGCAAATACTGGTTTTATATTTAAGGTGAAAATTTAGGTATAATAAATTAAAATGCAAGTTGGCTAATAAGTAAACTTAACGAAACTATGAATGTTAACAATTAGTTATATTTAGTTGTATAAAATACATCATTCAAATAACTGATCTAATTGATAATTTATCTTTTGTTTGATTTTCATTCAATAAATACATGTTATTATTAGTTACCACATCATTGTTGGAGTTAATTAAAAAAATCTGCTTACCAAATTCAAGCTGCAATATTATTACCACAACACAAATATATATGTATGAAATCTGTCTCATTTTAGTAGATAAAAATAACTATGATAACGCGTTTATGTATTACAACCTAATATACGAAACAAAAGGAAATAACTTTTGATAAGGCGTTCCCTTCCATTAAACAGCAGAAAAAAGAGAGCACGCGATAACTAAAGTAGTGCGAAAAACTGCCATGAACATTGTTTATTCTTTTTAATTGTAAGTCGTGAATATAACAGGTTTAAAAAAATTAAAATTATTATAAATCATCGTATAGTTATTATATTTTATTTCAAATATTATGCCATTCCGTATTTCTTAAATGAATTAAACTTTAATATGCAAGAAATTTCTCTTGATCCTTTCAACAACTACAGGCAACGATTTGTTTGTAAGGATTCAATTGTATTAGGTGAATTATATGCATATACATAATACTATAATAAAAAAAATACATATATTTCGATTATAAAAACATAAAAAGGGTCAAAATGCATTCCTTTTAAGAATAGTTGCAAACTATAATATACTCCTATATAAGATAAAACGAGAAAAAGCAATGAAGAAAATATACATATAATTAACTTAAATAAAAATTGCATTTATATTAATTTTAGTGTATCATGATCTGTATATATTCTGACAATAAAAGTAATACTCCTATGAATTAAAATGTTGCAATAAATACATATTCCTACAACACTAACAGTCATCATTTTTCTCTCTACGGGGTTCATAATAAGTGACCTTTTGCAGTAATTTCTAGTTTCAAGCGTCAATGCAATCTGTTCATAAAACTTCAAGCGTGTTATTAGTTTTAAAAATTGAATATTTTATTGCTGTACGCTGTAGCACAAAAATAATGAATGCAATTATTACTACAATATATAACAATTAATTTACAAACGTTATTTAATTTTTAATACAAAGGTCATACAATAATTCAAATTAATAATTATTTTTATAAATCCACTGGGTTTATATAAATAACGTATATTCAAACAATTTAAATTGAATTTCAATTATTTTTTATTATATGCATTAAAATATTTAATTATTGTTATTATTATCTTATAATTACAGTTTTAATAATTAATATTCTAGTTTTTAATAATTAATAATGTATGATTATTTTACTAGATATGGGCCTTATTTTTAACGTAAGAACAGTTTTGGTTGCATCTTGTTGCCATTTTTTGGCATAATCATCATTTCATTTAAGATATTAAATATTAACATGGTCGATTGCCAGTTCTTTTACGTAATTGTTGTCATTACACATAATTACTATTTTGCATCCATTTTTCGTCTAAAAATTATTTAAGTTTTGGAAACATGTTAGAGTGGATAGGTGCCCGACCTGGGCTATATTTTAGGTCGAGACATTCCCGTTTAAAATTCACTAGAAACGCTTGTATTTTTACTCTTGATCCTCTAAGAGATCAAACACTATCGGATGTAGGTAAAATTCTAATTTTGTGTACATGTATAATGTATAATTACGTTATCACGTTAGCAGAACCAGAATTTTGAATTTTAGACCCAGATCGTTTCTCCTCTTTTTAACGTTGTTTGCTGTTGAAGTATGGATTTTGCTTTTTAATTGCATAAACCTAACCATTCCTGATTGATCTACATTTTCACGCAGCTCTTCTTAACTTTAATTTTAATTTTAAGGATTATTTTGCTGCGCTTGCTTGGATAATATGATTGACCCTTGTAGCTTTGTGATGCATCTTTATATTTCGAAATAAATATGTTAATATTAATATATTTCGATGGTAGTAATTAGTCAGATTAATTCTTTCTTAAATCTGAAATCCTTCAAGCTCCTTAAAACCTGTAATTAAATGCTTACCTATTGTAATGTACCCTAATTCAGTGTGTCCCAAAATAGTTTAATTTACTTTAGCTTCCTGCGTGAACGCAGTGAATAATGAATAAAAAAATACTTAAAGTATAAGTTCTTTCATTTTAGTTTTACTTAATTGTAAAAATAAAAGACAAGTTTGTTTAAATCATCTTCTATTCTCTAACATCACTAGATTTTATAGAAATTAAAAAAGGAAAGTTGAAAAACTACAAATTTCATTCTTAAAATTAAAACAACAAATTAATTAATTGAAATATTTATTAAATACAAACTTTTAAAACACGCTTAATAATAATAATAATTGTTATTCTTCTTATCTATGAATTACAGCAAATCTCCTCACAGACAGCATAATTACGATTGTAGCATGAGGTACGGCGCCAACAAACGTCTCCATTATTCTGCGAGGCTAATGATATACAGTTTTCAAATGCCGTTTTTCTTTTAGGTTCGCCCGGACACCATTTAGTGTAGCTAATTGTTCTGCCAGTAGTCATCCAGAAAAATGATCGTTCTTTACCTAGATCATTTCCTGATGTCCAAAATGTTTTTCCTTGTAACCCTAAAAATATAATTATTTAAATATTAAATATAATATTTTATTATCAGTGCAATTTAGAATTCATGTTTCATGTTCATTACCATAATGATATTTAAATGCTAGTAAAAATTTTAAGTTTGGTATTGCAGTAGTCCATCTTCTTATTTGATTGAAGCATTAACGATAGCAACCTTTCATCGTTGGAAACGATCAAAACATTAAACCAGCAAAAATTGATCAATAGTGTAAATAAATTATAAAATATAAAGTAAATATCACTTAGAACTGAAAAACGAAAAAATCATTAAGCAATTATAAAAATTTATTCTAAAAATTCTGCATCGGATTTATAAAGTTGTCACTTACATGAATTCCCTTATATTTGTAATAATAACAAACTTTGGTTGAAAATTTTCACAAACATTTACTATCATCATGTTATAAATGCTTACAGGAAATTACAATCTAAATTATTATGAAAAGTATATAATAATAATAATAATAATTGCCTTTTATTTCAACAAAACATAATATATAATACAGAATACATACATTGTTAACAACATAAAATATAAAATAAAACTTTTAATTACATATTTATGTGTGTAGAAATATGGCGAAGTTCAGCTTTACATACAATATGTTAGCTGTTTTTCAACTTAACCTAAGACATTAAAACTTAACATTCATCAGTTCGAAAAGCGATAGATAGTGCACTACAATTAAAAAAAAGATCATTCTCAACAATTTATACATTAATAAAACAATTTTTAAAGAGCAGAACGACAGAAAAAGGCTGTTTTATGCTTAGGGGGTGTTAATGTACCTTTAAATCTAATGTTAATATTGTGAACGTCTCCTCTGTATGATATTTTATTATGTAGATACTGAGGACACTTGTGAGTAATTATTTTTTTAAATAATAATTCTTGGTGTATTTGTCGTGTTTATTGCATACTTAGCCATCCTAGTCCTCTTATTTTAGCCGTAACTGTTTGCCTTCTAGGTATTCCACATACGAAACGTACACAGCTATTTTGTAATTTTTGAATTTTGTTAGCGGTTGCAACATCTAGACACGGCCCGTATAAAACCTCGCAATGAGAAAAGTTTGATAGCACAAGAGATTCACAAAGAATTTTTTGCAATTCCGTGGTAATAAATGCCTAGAACTATACAATATTTTTAATTGATAAAAGGCCCGTTGGCAACATTTTGCAACATAACTTTTAAAACGAAGATCTTTATCTAATGTGACTCCCAGCACCTTAACTTCACTCTGAAAAGCTATTGGTACATTATTGATACAAATTGTCCCATTTATATATTCCATTGCAAGTTCCCTTGTTTTTTTTCTTCCAAAAACCATGGCACAAGACTTATTCGGATTTAAAAATAATGAATGGTTATAACAACCTTTATATAAGTTCTGCAGGTCTTCATTTATCTTATTACAAGCGCCTGCAATGTCGTCCTTTTGGAAAGATAAATATATTTGAGTGTCATCTGCATAATATTCCGATGAACAGAATTTAAGATATTTTGTTAAATCCGACGAATATATTATATACAATAAGGGGCCGATGATCGATCCCTGGGGTACCCCACTCTGGGCGGATAATGGTAACGAAATATCGTTACTAGTAACAACTTGTTGTGAACGATTGCATAGATAATTTTGAAACAATAATACTGCTTGTGGTCTCAAACCAATGTAATTTAGAATGGCGAGCAGAACATTATGATTTATTGTATTAAAAGCGCTTGAAAAATCAAGTAGTACCAATATTGTTAATTTGTCGTTATCAGTTTCCCTAACAATATTATCAACAACATTTAGCAAAGAGGTACAGCAATTATGCCCACTTCTAAAACCAAATTGCGTATCTGGTAAAACATTGTTCCTATCAACAAATAATTGTAATTGTTACTTTAGCCCCTTTTCAATAACCTTTGATAGCGTTGGCAGAATACTGACTGGTCTTAAATCCTTAAAATCTTTTAGTGTTGTTACTTTCGGCAGAGGTATTACATGTGCCACTTTCCATACATCTGGAAATACCGAATTAATAATACAAAAATTTATTAGGTTTCTTAAGAACGGAAGTATGAAAGGACAGCACAATTTTATGAATCTTATGTCAATTCCATCATGGCCCATAGCTTTAATTTTAATGCTACAAATATACTTTAAGATCATGATTTCTGTTATAGGTACAAAATGAAGTTCCTCAATCCCAATTTTGAAAATTATAATTTTCATTTGTCATAATGGAATTGACAAAGAACTCATTTAGTTTATTCGCATCTTTTAAATTTTTTGGAATTTCAACTTTGGGCTTCTTTTTATAAATATCCAGTTTATTAAAAGATTGCCACATATTACTGCCAACTCGTAACTGATATTTAACAAACGCTTTCTTTTCATGCCTGATTAAAGATGTAACTGCATTACGAAGATTTTTATAAAATTCCCAGTGTTCACAGAACTTAGTCTTCTTATATCTACTTAATGCAGCATTGCGATCTGAAATAAGCTTTTTAATAGTTTCGGTAATCCATGGACTGCACATTTTAGTGAAACGACGAGTTATTAAGGGAACATGTAAGTCATATAGGGTCAATAAATTTTGATTTAAAAAAAGTATTTTCTCATTAATATCATCTATGTCAAAAATATTATTCGATGGTATAGATTCCAGATCCGCTTTGAATTGATTATAATCTAGTTTGCTGTAGTCCCTATATGTTCTAATAACACTTGGCTCACTTTTACCCAAAATATTTAAAGTGCAATGTACAAGTTCGTGATCAGATATCTCTGGCACATTGACAGTATCCAATGCCGTAACTATAAGCGATTTAGACGTGATTATTAAGTCCAATAAAGACGATGTTGTAGCCGTTATACGAGTTGGAGACGGCACACTCTGCTTCAACTCGAACACTTCAAGTACATTTAATAAATCACAAGTAGGAATGCCATCAAATTTTAGCAGATCCATATTCAAATCTCCAACACATATTATATCGGTAGAATCAATACATAATTCTGTCAATGTTGATTCGAAAATATCAAGAAATTGTACATGTGAGCATAATGGTGGTCTGTATATAACTCCTAAACCGTATTTAATTTTATTTAAAGTAAACAGGACCCAAATTTGCTCTATATCCTGAGAGGTTATAAGACGTCGCACCCGGTATTTATTTTTTATGTAAATAGCTACCCCCCCCCCCCAACTCTATTCTGCTTATCACTTGGATATCGTCAATTGTTGTAATATGTATGGCTCGATCTCCGTCTTTAAATTTAACAAAAATTCTACCCTCTTTAACCCAAACATATTTATATCCGCATTCCGTTCTTAATTTCTGAGCTTCATAAAAACTATTTTTATTATAATTAGTTAGTTGCTCATTAATATAAATATTATTATTTGCGCCACTTAATCCACAGTCTTTAACAATTTTTAATTCTTTCCGTGTTTGTAATATATATATGAACATAGATGGCCAGATAATTACGAGAAGCTAGCTATCATTAGTAGCGAAAGGAAATTTTAGGAAAATTCTAAAAAAAATGAAACGATTAAGAATTTGAAACTTACTAAATTGAGAAACATGCTTTTTATTCAAACATGAAAGATGGCGAAATAATAACCCACACTGGAGGATAATAGGACCTTTAAAAGAGGGTGTATCATCGCATTCGAGAAAAAGAAAATGTTAAAAAAAAGAGTCCTGCCAAAAAACTGAAGACTGAAGCGTTTAGTTATTATTCAGACTGACAAATTATTCAAAAATATTTATTTAGTTTAATCTATGGAATCACCATAATCAAGGCAGCGTGTAGCGGAAAGTAACGGAATAATTATGGAGGTAAAAAGAAATAACATAATTGCATAATGCGTATAAATATATCGCTACATAATTCTATCGGCAAGTTAAATGATAAAGTTCCTGATTAAATATTTATCACAAAGTTATTACTTCAAGCATCCAACATATTAAATAATAAAACTTTTCTTTATTATTTATATTCTGATCTCATCCTAAACCTGCAGCGCCTATATAAAATCTGGTAACCCTACCTTGAAGATGTTCCTCGAGCTAACTAGAACTGAAGTTTTCCCATAGTGCCCCGTATATGAGAGAAGGCTTGCTACGGGATCACACATCCGAATTCATACGATAAGCATACGAGATAAACACCGGATTCGCTGCAATTTAGGAAACCATCCAGTAGGCTAACAGCTGGACTCAAAAACGCCGCCGTTTAGCACCAGCTATCGCTCCTACTAAACCTCTCATCACCAATCTCAACGCTTGCCACCACAACACCCCCGTTGCTCTGTGTTTCAGGTGAATCAAACTCATTTTGCCGTCCTTCAATTTTCGCCCTCTATCTTAATCCTCTTGTACAAAAGTAACCATGGAAGAACAGTTTGAGATATTGACAGCTGTCTTTGGCTATAAACAACCAACTTATTCTAAATTCAAACCGATGATTTGGTTTTTATAAATCGAGTCAATATTTCGGAATGCTCATGTTAAAAATTTGTTGCGCTAGGTCACGCTACCTGATGTAGCGATGGATGTATGAGATTTATTAATCAACTTTCCTGTAATACTACCATCTAAAACAATAATACAATTCAACATGGCATCTACAACGTCTGTTACTAAGTGTAAATCTTGCATAAGTGAAGTCGAGGAGTGTCTATCGTATTTCATTTGCTATGTAAAACTATATGTTTCGTGTGAACAAAAAAGGAATATAGCCAAAGCTCAGAAATATAGGAATATTAAGTGAATTTGTGATGTATGCCTAGTGGAGTTTCCGAAAGTAAGTTACAACAAAGCCAATGTAAATTTACCACGGCTAATGCAACTTATAACAAAGCTACTGATGTCGAAGATAAGTTGTCAGAAATATTTAAATTAATCAATAATCTGCCATAACCCTTAAATCCAATAAGTGGGAAAATACTAAAAACACGTTATCCTCTAAACATAACTCTATAATCCAAAAAAGCTATTCTGATTTTGCTAGTAATATACAGAGAGAAACACAGGTATCAAACCACAATAAAACTAAAAAACATCCAGAGGAAAAACAGCATCGCGCGCCAGGCATAAAGGTATGAATGAACATAATAATAATAAATTAAATTAATCGACAGATGTGGCATCTAGAAATGATCATATTATGAAAAAAAAAATGATGATGAAGGTTTTGAAACTGTTGTAAATAGAAAACGTACTCGATACAGGGCTAAGCCAATAATCGGAACATCGAACGATTCGACTGTTTCCGCAGTACCACAGTTGAATCCTTTATAACATTATTAAAAAATTTCTTATGTCATCAAACAAAGGCAAAGCTGTTTGGAACACAATTAGAGATGTAACAATGGTCTCGAATTCAAAAAACAGTACCACAATGTAAATGCAAATTAACCAACATTATATAAACTCTGCTTCAAATATTACAAACACATTCACTGCGGAAAATACTATAAATTTAGATAAAGTATGTAACACAATGGTTTTGCATCCAATAACTGTTAATGAGGTTAAAGCAATTGTGCAAAATATGCCATTAAAACGTAGTAGTGGCATCGATAATATATTCTCATATGTATTCAAACAATCTATAGATCCGGATGAATTGCGCTTTTTAATAAACGAATCTTTTCAGAATGGTATATTTCCAAAACAACTTAAGCTAATTATAGTAATTTCACTATTTAAATATATTATATTTAAATCCGGAGGTCTCGACAATATGAGTAAATTTAGACCTATAAGTCTTATTTCAACCCTTTCAAAAATCCATGGTCTTACAAAAAATTAAAAAGTGTAATACAACAATTTACTACGGGATGCTACTTGATCTGCCCAAGGCGTTTGATTGTATAAATCACGAACTTCTACTCTCTATATTAAATGAAATGGGATTTAGAGGAGTTTTGTACTTTGAAAATGATCAGGCAACTGAAAATAAAAATATTATGGAACTTAATAAGTGTTTTACTCCATTGAATTAAAAGGAGTCACTTATAATTGGTTATACTCATATCTCAAATTATAGAAGTAAAAATAAGTACTGGACTAGTGCAATCAGAGGTCTTAGATATTTTTTAGGAGTACCGTAGGGAAGTATATTTGGTCCTTTATTATTTAATGATTGTTGAGTTACGTGAAGATGTACTGTACTATAAATGAAAGATTGAGTCTCCTTTCTTCACAAAATTTATTGATCGACTCAATCTTTCATTTATAGTATGGACCTTTATTATTCAATGTCTACATCAACCATTAATTCGTATTAAATGCAAATAGCTTCTACAAAAACATTAACTACGCCATGATACAAATATTTGTATTAAGGGTAGAACTATGAATGAATTATGCCAAAACAAAAAAGAGGCGATGGGTAAAATTCTAAATTGGTTCAAGACCAATATACTGCTTGTTAATACAACAAAACAAAGGGTATTTTATTCAAGAAATGAAGTCATTTTTACACCGCCAAGTCTCAATTTTGGTGATCTTAGTTTGGAATTAACACGGCTCGCAAAATTTTTAGCTGTAATTATGGACGATAAACTAACATGGACGAGAAACATAAACAACACACTAAAAAAATAAGTTAAACTAATTATATGCTCCGCACATTAAGAGACTATGTCTCTTTTAGTATTTTGAAAAGCGTATATTTTGCAAATTTTGAAAGCATAATACGATATGGTATAATACATACATAATAATTAATAAAGTTTTCACCGTCCAGAAGCGAAAACTTAGAGCAATGATTGTATTAAAACCAACTGCTTCTTGCAGAAACATATTCAAAATGAATAGATTGCTTACGACACATGGAATATTTATTCTCGAATGTCTATTGCTCATTTGAAAGCAACGACAGCTATTCATGAAAAACACAAGATATAAAAGTAACAATGCCTACCCAATATAAATATATATTTACTGAGAAAAGTCCAGATTATTCTAGTATAAAATTTTACATTTTACCAAAAAATTTAAATCAGCCAATAGCGTGGATACATTTAGAGGGGAGATTGTTGAAGTGTTGTTGGAGATACAACCTTACAGTGTAAATAAATAAATAAATAAATCTCTTTATTCCTATAAAAACGCGACACATACATACATACATTCATACTTAATATAGGAAAGCACCTAAATAATAATAATAATAATAATCTTTATTTTAAAGTGTCATTTACAAAAATAAATGTTCAAAAAGAATTAATGCACGTATATATTACGTAAACTTAAACTTTAAGTAGTCTTTAAAGTTTAAGTTTAAAGAGATTTATTTATTTATTTATTTAATAAAGGCAGAAACCATAAACTAGGTATCCGCATAAAATTTATTTTAATTTCGGCCAACACAACAAAACTAAGTAATTTGGACGTTTTGGCAGACAGATACTGGAATTATCTAATATACACACAATCTGCACGATGATCACCTCTACTTAAGCAATACCATCAGCTTTATCAAACATCGATAAACAAATAATAAAGCTGCAACAACAAATTATTTCTTTAACACTGCAATAGTACAGACCACGAAAGACTTCTTAGACGAGGATTAGGAGCTGTTCAAAACCAAATAAAAATGACCGTTTATACAACAAAGCGAAACAGAAACACTGCTGGTACTACCAGAATTATGCAGAACAAACGCATAAAAGTAAACTTCCGCGCGACTCAAACTCTGGGACTAAATTCTTAGTTGATACTAGTGTCTAGTTCAGCATTTTGTAAGTAATTCAACTTTACCCTCATACTGCCGCGGAAAATTCTTGTTAACAACCGTAAATAGTACTTTCATACCAACAATCGGTCATTCAAAATTGACAGTAACATCATCCTGGACGTGAATTTTACCTGAAATTTCGTGCTTTCAGAAGTTTACTATTCAATTCTGGGTGCCGACTTCTTTCGGTATTTTACCGTAATTAATAATGTTGTCCACAATCGATTAATTAAGAATGCATTCGATCCAGTAGAACTACATTCTTTGTCAATACTTAATTTAACGTATTCAAGATTACTAAAGCAATTGCCTTGTTTAATATCCCCTTTTATTTTATCACACCAATTTGAACATGATGTTGTACATCACATTACATCATGATCTATGTTTTTATCAAATCGTAAAAAATCCAAGCGGTAAGAAAATAGTTAGACAAACTACTCAAACTGTGAACTCTTACATGTATTATTTAAGCTATCTCTTCACGTAACTCAAGAAATAAACCCACAGAAATATTCAAACTCGATTTCATTCAACCTTCAACGCAGTTATTTATACGTGGTAATGAAACCAGATGGTTCTTGGCGCCCCTATAGTAAGTACCGTTGGTTAAACTAAAGCGCAAATTCAGATCAGTATTATTTGTCCTTTTACACGATTTTGCCTGTAATCGTTAGGAATACACGTTATTTTCCAAAATCGATTTGGTTAAGATATATCACCAAATTCCAAACAATACACCAAGATAAATGTTGGCTTAACGCAGTTCAAACCTTTCAGAGATTTATGAATTCAGTGCTGCGCGTTTTGCTTCACATACATCGACGATCTTCTTCAAAAAGATTAACAAGAAAGTGTTCGCAAGTTTTTGAGCATTTGACTACATTACCAAAATTAATCCAGACAAAGACACTTTCCGCGGTATCCAAAGGTTGACCTTTATAATAGTTAGGGAATAGTACCATTGCAGTTGGTTATATTTTCCACAAAAAGCTTACCTAACAACGGTATAATGTTTTCTGTGGATGATCAATTTTTATCATCGTTTTATCACATCATGTATAAGGGCTTTGTTCACCGCTAGAGCAACTTGATACATCAACTCGCGCAACAAATAATTGATCTGGACTTAACTCACACTGTATGGAGTTTCAGTAGCCAAGTCTGCAACGATTAACTCTCCTATTTTTACGATATTAGACTCTGCTTCAAAGTTAAGCGTCAATGTAAATGCTTCAAATTCCTGTGTTGGAGTGGTCTTCCAACAGAAGAACATTTCTGGCGGTTAACGAGCATTATCTTTCTTTTCAAAATTTTTCACTTACCGAAAATACTGTACTCTCGGCTGTGATTTATAAGCCTTGTATATAATTCAAATATTATCTCGAAGCTCGAGAATTTATCGTCGTTTATATCCTCATAAACCTCTAATGGCCGCTATTTGTTCTATTTCGGATCATTTTTCAGAACCAGAGCACAGATACTTGATCTTCATCGCACAATTCACCACTGACATCCGGCGCATATTTCTGGAAATGCAACAACGTCGCTAACATACTATCACAAATTGAAATTCATGCTTTAGACCTCAATACCCCAGCAAAATTATAACCTGTAGATGTTAAATTGAAATATTTTATGGGCAATGGTACTACACTGCTGCACTCAAACTGAAACAGTTCATCACGGCTGGCTCCTGCACGAACAGCTACCTAGACATGTCAGTTGAAATCCGACGACCCTATATTCCTCCAGCATTGAGGTATGACGTTGTGCATCCCTGCATGGACTCTCGCACCCGGACGCTCATGCAAGAAGATATTTCATAGCAGTACCTTAAGTGAAGCCAAGGATAAACCATCACATTGCACTCTTCAAGTCCAGTTTGACCCGGATGGCCGATTCACCGACATTCACATCGACATAATCTGACCTTTGCTTATTTGCAGTACTTTCTGGTCTCCATTGATCGCTTTATGCATTGACCAAAAGCACTCAAAACAACACAATATTAGACAAAACAACAAACATCCCTCAATACCATTAACCCGGGCAAGAATCAATCCAGGATCTCGAGGTGAAGAACGAGGGATAGAACCGTCCATATATTATGTCTTGCTACAGATTCTGTTTCCAAGGAATTTTCAAACTGTTAGATTGCCCAGTTTGGAATATCGACGATAGCCATTACCGACCGAGGCCGGCAGTTCCAAACCAATACTTGGAAGGAATTCTGCAGGACTTTCGGTACTCACAACCCTCAAAGTAATGGTCTGGTAGCGCGGCAAAACAGACCAATTAAAGACTTAGTCTAAATTAACAATGATCCTAAAATTGGGTAACCCAACTCCCGCTAATTTTAGTGGGTCATCAATCAGTCTATAAATCATCCGTTTCGAGGTCGTCTTACCGAGCTATTTTGTATTTTCAAATTCTGCACACAAAAAGATACTTTCGGGCTGAATATTTCAGAGACAATCTGCGAATACTTGTTTATGCGGCGGCATATTCAACCACTCGTAGAAGTTACGTTCACCCCGACTTATTAATGATCTAAACTGACTACCACTATAGTATACACTCCTCCATTCTGTTCTTTGTAAAAATAGTACTCGTGGATTTGTATATCAAACATAATTTTAATTATTAACTGTTACATAATGACAAGGTGAAGTTGAAGTTGAAGTGAACTATAGTAACAAATATTATTAAAGAAATAATACCAAAAAGTTATTTCTTTTATTTTGAAATGTTAAGATATATAACGAAGTGAAAGCATCTTTAATTAGTTATTCCAAAGAGTTATTAATTTAGTATAGTTTCATTTCCTGTGACCATACCCAATCATTATCAAAATATAAATCCTTCCTATTTTCAATTACAATAATTGGAGCTTTTTAATCACAATTATTGTACAGATATAGCAAAAAAATGACAATATATCAGGAGTAATCGAGATCCGATTTTTGAGTTTAGTATTTTTTTATAAAAGAATGTTAAAAATAAATAATAATATATAGTTATAAAAATTACAGATCATAATAACTAAAAGTCAAATCTTAAGAATTTCTAAAGATATTTCTATATTATTTGATGATTGTCAATACATTTGACATTCTATTACAAAATTCTATTGACATTTTTAATTATAACTTTTTAAGTTCACATCAAACTTCTGTTTAGAAATTATAGAATTTTAAATTTTATAGATTTTAATATCTTACGAATTAATTTTATTATTTCAATTCTCAATATTATCAAGTATGGATTCAATTTTTTTCACTTTAAGAAGGATTGTAAAATACTTACTAGCATCAGATATAGATTTTGCAATCTGGTCGTTTTCTTCTTCACATGCTATTGTAGACAATTGCATGCTATGGGCACGACATAATTTGATAGCATCAATAAATGAAACCTGAAGCATAAACATCAGATTAGAATTTAGAAACATGTAGTTATAACCTACCTATTTTTATTAATAATTTAACATAACTTATGTAAGTATATGTAAAATTTGTCTCTGTTCTTTTATCCAAAAATTATTGGAATGGTCTCGGGGCCCTCAAAATGGTTATTTAAAAAAAATCACAAAAACAATATTTCCTGTTTACATACTATAAAAGATAAAAGTTTAATATAGCTTTACAAGCAAAATAAATTTTGTTGCTAGTATTCTATAAAATTTTGTAGCTAATTTTTAACTATTTTAATAAAATAATTAAAAATCTTGCATACCTGCGAATATATAGGCAAAAAGTATCTTCGGGATCCACAGGAACTAATGCTGCATGAAGCAATTTGAGAACGACCTGCAAACAAAA
Source organism: Ontholestes murinus (assembly GCA_963969525.1). NCBI lineage: Eukaryota > Metazoa > Arthropoda > Insecta > Coleoptera > Staphylinidae > Ontholestes > Ontholestes murinus. Next base: position 43,260,452 of record OZ018393.1, on the reverse strand, counting down.
CCATACAGGGCTAAAGTTAAAGCAAATATTATTGATCTACGATATAAAAACTCATTAAATTTACTTATTTTGGGCCAATAACAAATAAAATATCCAATATCAGAATCATCAGATTGCTTTTAGACCAACGAGTAAATGAAGAAGGAGACACTTCGTTTTACCACTTTATTTTAAGCCTTTATTAAATCCATTATTGATTATGGAAGTACGTTATATGGTTCCGCATCGAACAGTAATTTAAGACGAGTAGATACTATTCAGTACAAAGCTTTTCGAATAGCCATAGGTGCAATGTCTTCTTCTCCCACATTTACGATACTCGCTGAATGTCAAGAACCTCCTTTAGATATAAGTTGGCTTCAAAACATATGCTCAAATATATATCAGCACAGGATAATAAAACCACTCGACAAATTAGTGAACTAAATAAGGATATATTAACAAATAGATACTGGGGTAAGAAAAATGCTCCACCACTAACAACAGCTTTTATAGAAACGAGCAACATCAAAGTCGGAAAAACAAATACTCCTTTTTCATTCTCATACAATACAATCATCCATACCATAAATCTTCCAATCTTCCCAAAATTCACAGAATTAATCAATATAAATATCTTCAATCTTATCATAGCTAATACATTCTCAAATTACTTAATTATATACACAGATGGATCAAAAACCAATAATAATGTGGGCTACTCCTTCTATATTCCAAAACTAAAATACTCTGAGATAATAAATAGCATATGCTCTATATTCACCGCTGAAGCAATAGCAAAGCCCTTGAATGGATTTCTACAAATACAAATAAGAACGCATTAACTGTCTCTGATTCCCAATCGGTCTTAAAGGCAGTCTCTACACCATATGTTAATACCACTAATACAAATGTCTACATAATAAAAATCAAGCAAACTTTGACCACATTGAGTGATGCACAATCAGTTAGTTTCCTGTGGGTAAAGGGACATTCTCAAATCAATGAAATTGCGGATAAACTTGCAAAAAGTCAATCTACCTTTAATGGTAATGTAGATCCCCCAGTTCAAGATGTTAAAACAAGAAGCGAAGAACATCTATTTAAACAAACCTAACACAAACTATAAACTAATATACGTAACATTGCCTCACATGACCCATATTACCAAATTTTATATCCCTCGTCTTTTATCGACAACTATCACGAGACTAAAGATTAACCACGATTAATTTCCAAAACATCTATATAAAATTGGACTGAAAAAAGATCCCCTATGTGCTTGTAGGCAGGAAGGGGACTCCAACCACATATTTTTAGGTTATAGAATAAACAAAAATCACACTAATACTTTCTTAGACACAATTGGTAAATATACAACATTTCCCGTCAATACATATCCCAACTCCCAGCTTTGGACAGACTCGAGATCTGTTGTGCCCTTTATAAATTTATTTTAGACATGAAAACAAAAATATAATATCAATCCATACAGACAATATACTGAACATCAAACTCTCAACTCTATCGTTAAATGTAACCCAAGGGCTAAGACAACCGTCTTGACTTATGACCGTTACAAACTAAATTCACTCGGAATTGTGCATGTGTGTATGTAAATATTTATATAGTCTCTCTTATTTAAATACAAATATGTCGTGACTGAATGGCATATGCCTAAGTCAAAAAAAAATATATGCAAACAGTGATGTACCTCAAAGGTCTAATCTTGGCCCATTGTTATTTCTTATATTTTAAATTACGTTGCTATTATCCTGAACCGTATGCTGATGATATCAAGTTATATGAAAATAATAAAGATATTACACACTGTCAAAATATGCAAATAAATCTAACTATATTGAATAATTGGTGTATAACTAATGGACTTAAAATTCATATAAAAAATGTTTTAGTATGATGTACAGTAGATCACTTAAGTCATATAATTTTGATTATGTATTAAATGACACGCTTATTCGCAAAGTGGATTATGTTACTGATTTGGGCGTTTGACCAAAAGTTAACTTTTAATAATCATGTCATAAAAGTAACCAACAGCTCATATAAGATGGTTGGATTCATAATGCGTAATAGTCATGATGAACACTAATACTGTTATTACTTTCCCTATTTAGCATATATAGGGGAAGTATTGTTTTTGCGAATGAAAATGTCTGTGGGCGCTGTACCTCAAAAATGAAACTTTAAACTTAAGGTTTAATCGTTTAAAACTGGAACTGAAAAGCTTTTGGTGAACATTGTTTTTTTAGTAATATTTTTCTAAATATGAAAAATTTTAAAAAACGGTTCTAACAAAAGTTAAATGGAATGAAAAACTGAACAAGTTTTATTTAAACATATATTTTTTTCTTAATTTTAGAGAAAAAATATAAAATTATATGTTATATAATTTTTTTTTTAAATAACTATAGACAATTAAAAGGTGAACAAATTATTAAGAATAGACTAATTGCGTAAACCTTATAGTTTTCGAGTAAAATATAAGGAAAGTACTATGATACCCACATCACCATTTTTAAAACTTTACGATTCTCTTGTTGTTAGTAAATTAAGTTACTGTGCTTGTGTTTAGTCGCCTGACTATAAACAATATACTGTGTGATTACCACATTAATTTAATTGCAATTGTAGCTCGTCAGAATTGAAATTAAAATTGCAAAAAATGTATTGTCTTGTACCTATAAATATGAAAATTGTTCATCATAAATATCAATTAAATTTAACTTTATTAAGGTTAGATTACTTAATTCATGTAATTTAATTGTATAAAAGTAGAAACTCATTTTTTATTTTATATAAATCTAAAATTTGATAACATAAAATATTAAAAATTATTATTACTACTTTTTTTCATGTCTTAGTTATTTTTATTTGGTAAAAACTAAAATAATGAACTTACCGACGGAAATTTGCAAGTATAATATAATTCCAAATATGAGTAAAGTTTTAATTTCATTCATATTAGCAGTCTCGAGATAATAGGTTAGGATAATGTTTAGGCGTTGGTTACGTGTTATACAAAGTGTCAGATAATAACTTTTACGAGGTACTCCCCTCCATTTTAGAAATGGAAACTGGAAACATGGACCAATATAGTTATTAGAGAATCGTAGAAAAAAAATTACTTATTGTTAATTTATTATTAATAATAATAGTATATACACAAAATTTTTAAAATATCATAATTCCTATACGTGTTAGATAGTCAAAAATAAATACAATACAATAAAATATAATAGAATTGTATTCAACATCCTTCTAAATAGTATTTATAGCAAAGCGATTTATTTAAGAAATAAAATTAATAATAATAACATATTTCTATTCATATAAAATCCATAGTAACTATAAAAACTAGATCAAAATATAATATATTTTATTCGTTTATACAAAACTAAAAATATGTTTCATTGGGGCAAACTGATGTTAGTTTTAAGTTAAATTTAAAGGAACTAATAAATTTATTAGATATGTTAAATAATTTCAACGAATGTATTTAGCTATTAATGTTTCTATTAAAATTACAGTTACTATAGTTTCGACTAACATAACATAACATCCGGATAGAAGATTCCAGTTTTGATTCAACGTTTACGTTAAATGGTGAGGTAAATCGTCAAAATTGCCGTTATTGGGCAGACAAGAACCCACACTGGACGAGGAAAGGCCACACTCAATATCCAGAAAAAAATAATGTTTGGGCAGGGATTGTTGGTGATCGAGTTATAAGACCAATTTTCTTTCCAAACAATCTCAATGGGGCGGGATATTTGCAATTCTTGGAGGAAGAACTAGTTTCAAGTTTGGCTATTTTGTTTTCTTGCCCTGTAGAAGCTGTTGCCCCGAATAGAAACATCTGGTTTCAATAGTACGGTACGCCTCCCCATTTTGCAAGGCATGTACTCACTGCCTGGATTATGTATTTTCACGAAGATGAATTGGCAGAAGAGGACCAGTTGAATGTTCACCCACGTCTCCGGATTTAACACCTATAGACTTTTTCTTATGGGGGTACTTGAAAAGCAAAGTTTTTAAGACCAAACCTGCAAATATTGACGAGTTGAAAAACGAATAGGACAGGAGTGTAGGCTAATTTCCCCCGAAGTCATTAAAAATGTTCTAAACAAGTTTCAGTTCTGTTTAAGGTATTGTAGGTTAGAAAATGGAAAACATTTTGAGCATTTATTGAAGAAAGACTATTAAGTTGAATTAATTTTTCAAATTTGATAATGTTGGTTAAATATCTTCTAAATGGCAGGAAATAAAAATTTGAAATTTGGCACATATATGTAACTTAATATACTCTTTAAGAATAGTAATAAAAAAATTAGTCGATGACGTCATATCTCATAGTTAGGACTTGCTGTATACATCAAAAAGAGCGCAATTTAAAATACAAATCGACCTATCCGAGCATATTTTCAAAAAATGCAATTTGAAAAAAAAAGTTGATCGACTTTTGTCAAAAATTGGATGCAAGAAAAATATCAGTTCATTTCATATTAAAGTCTTTTAAAATGATTTAATTTGATGTTTTATTTATTAAAATCGGATAAAAAATACTTAAATAACTATAGTTATTAGTACTAATCAGACTACATGCTGAAATACAACTTAAAAATAGTTTATTTTCATATTGTGCTTAAACTGATATAATGTTAGGACGATCACAATCTATTTTATATTTTCAGAAATAAAAAGGTCTCATTTAATTATTTATAGTGTATCATATATTTATTGGTTATTATATTATTTATGATTTTTGTTAAATTTTATGACTGCAGTCATAGTTATTTACAAAAATTAATAACACGCTTGAATTTTTATCTGCACTGAGGCATGAAATTGGTTGAAATGTAATTATAATATACAAAATTGATTGTAAAAATATACGTGATATATTTAATTCCAAGGCTATATGTTATGATTACGCAATCGTAATTACATTAAATAAAAGCTTCTAAAAATTAAAAAGGTCAATTAATTGCGACAAATTAAATACAATTTTTACTTTGTGATTAATAATGATTATCGAAGGATAAGCCTCCATCGTAAACGAGTGAACTGAATGCAACGCTTAATCAACTGCCTGCAAAGGTCAATGCTATAGTTATGTCAGAACGTTATAATATATTGTTAACTTCGTCTGTGTATATTATACAATGAATAGTAGTATAAAAACTTCGAAAGTATTTTATTCGTTAAACTAAGTAAATATTAACTTGCTTCTTTTGTACAGATAACTTAGTGAAAAACTAAGCTTAAAGTGCTAAATAAGTGTTATGTAGAAAAGTAAACTCATCAAATCATTGTGTTTTCCTATTATTAAAAATCTTCACGTATTATTAAGTGTTTACATAATAATCTTGCTGAGATCCTCAAAATTTCGTTAAATAGAGCATTTTACATCATAATTCTTTTATAAAAAGATATATGTGGTCTATATGTTCCAAATTTCATGCAGTATATCACATATATAACCACGTTATAGTTTTTCCTTCTATATTTTTCCTTTATTTAGGCCGGAAAGATAGTCTATAATAATAAAGCTTAACCCTGGCAGAATTTTTAATAGAAATACCGCACTGCAAATGCCACGTGAAACAGATAAAAATGTTTCTTCAATAAAAATTGTAATTGTAGAACCTGCGATGCCTATCCACTAATAGATGTTCGTGATCATATCTCTATCTTGCTCTGTCAAAAAGCTCTTAAATTGTCTTTACTCCAGTTCATGCTCTGATGTTTCACAACGAAGGCTTTCGTAATACTCCCCTTTTCCCTTCTATCTTGTCCTGCAGGATAACTTGTAGTTTGTTATATCTCGAGTTTCGCATGACATAACTAAAATATCTTTCGTCATTTTATAGTAGTTAGAAGTTCCAGTTCTCCTCGTATGTGATTTTTAGTATGCGGAGGAAGGTCCACATTTCGAATGCTTCTAGCCTATTCATTGTAATAACTTTTAACGTCCACGCTTCCATTCCAAACAGCAAAACTGATCATACGAAGCATTGTATAAATCATATTCCCCGATCTAAGTTATATTCACTGTTTGTCAGAACTTGTTTGTATTTCATGAAAGTGCTTCTCCCATTTTCAATTCTACCGTACCCGTATTCCTAGATATTTGAACTTTGACATTCTTTCTATAAATAAATTATCGATTATAAAAATGATATTTTCTAGTTTTCCAGTTATCACCATATATTTAGTCTTATGCATATTAAACCTAAGTTCGTTCTCGTTTTACTACAAATATTTACTTCGTAAACTAAGATTGCAGGTCCTTGATGTTGTTTGCTATAATCATTGCATGGTCTGCATAACGGATATTGTTAATCCATTTCCCATTTACTTGAATGCCTATTTAAATGTTTATAGTTTATATCCTCTGTTACTTCTCCACCTATTCTTACTCTGGCCATTTGATTCCAGTCCAAACTCAGTGCACCTTTTGTCTTTTGATATAAGTCAATTTTTCGCAGGATATCAATTGGTTTATTGTGCCGTATTCTGACAAATGCCTTTCCGTAGTCTATGAAACAGATATATTCTGGTTTGCATTGGTAATGACAGTTCTGGACAAGCGCCTCTAAAGCCCTCTCTAAATCCAAATCTCCCCTATGACGGGTTCGTATTTCTTAAACAGTTTTTGGTGTAGTATTTTGAGAAATTCCAACTGATAAGTCTATATTCACTTGATCTTTTGGTGTTCTTTTTCTTTGGTAGTGGTATGAAGGTTGACACTAACCAGTTATCAGGGTATCATATATTTTGTTAAGTCGTAGAGCTTGCTTAAGTCGACTTGTAACTCATCTTTAGAATTTTTATTGGCTATTTTAATGTCTTCTTTTATATCAAAGTTTTTAGTCAGTCAATATTGTACGTCAAGGCCGAATACGTGGTTGCTAGAGGTGAGAGGACAATCAAAAATATCCTCAAGATCCATTAATCCACTCATGAACTAAGAGCAATTCATTCTATATTAATATGTAAAGGGAGGCCTCTTTCGGCATCACTACTGTATAGCACTTACATTTAGAGATAATTTATAAGTTTCCAATAATATCAGAGTAACTAAGTTTGTTTACTTAGGTCTTGTGTAAATACCGTACCACATTATATTCAGAGTCAAAGTTCGCTGTTAGAAATAAAATCACTCAGCCTCGTTTCTGCTAAATACCATACAATGTCAAATTAAGAATTGCAGATGTTTTATAAAATTGTGGTTAAAGGATGTACCCAGTGCGGCCGAAATGAAAAAAAGCCAAAAATGCAAATTCAGCGGTAAACTGTTCGAATTCCAATTAGTCTTCCATGCTCTTCATACCACTGGGTTCCAATAGATAGTCTCAAACACCGATCTGCACGCTCTGTGGTTCTTCGACGCGGTCCTGTAACCCTCTAGCTCTTTGTGTTCCACCCTCTTGATCCCATGCCCTGCAACCTCTTAATATAGTATCTAAACTTCTGTGCATCCTGTTCCTAATTTCTCGGAAAGAAAGTCCAGTCTCTATAAGTCCAACTATCCGCCCTCTATCAAACTCAGAAAGTTGACGAAAATTTGCGCGTTTTTGCCCCCTAGAGAAAATGAAAAGGTTTAATTTCACCTTGAGCACCAATAAATAAACAAGCTGAATAAAAACGAAACCTTTATCTGACACATTTGAATTAATCGTTTATTCTTTTCACCAAGAGAAGTCTAAATATAAAATGTTATCAAAATAAAATTATTTATACTGGGTTTTCGGATTTCTATGTCACATAGTATATTAATTTCGACTCTACTGTCAATTGAAATTAGGTCACTTAAAATTGGGTCATAATATACTTAGAACCGTTTTATGATGTATTTATTTATTATTTTATAGATTAATAAATCAGACATTAAATCTTAAGTTTACTTAAGTTGTTATAAAAATAAAACAAACAGCAGAAAATAAAATAAGAAATTTATTTTAACATTACATCCTTTCTAATTAGCACAATGCTTATTAATGGAGAAATCTTCTAATATTACGCATTGCAGCATATCTCCTCGCAAATAAAATAATTATGGTTGAAACATGAAATAGTACTCCAACAAAATTGCCCATTTTCCCCCATTACTAATTCGACGCAAAATTCAAAATTAGCTTTCTTCCTGGGTTCACCAGAACACCAATTGTTGTATGTAAATGGCATTCCAGTCGACATCCAAACATATGATCGGTCTTTAATTATGTCATTACCCGACGTCCAAAATTTTTCTCCTGTAAGATCTGTGAACATATAAATATTTTAAGTATAGTTTTATGATCATACAACAAAATTATAATATACTTCTCAATTAATATGTGCGAATATAATAATCGTCATATCATAGGTTACCAATCGTACCTAAAAATTATCGATCTTGGCAGCACTTGATTAATTAATTTATTATTTCTAATATAAATAACTAATATAATTTTGTATTTGGTTGACGAGGCGGATACATGAATAAACTCCATAACAAATTGAAATAAAACAACGCAATTGGGAGGGTTTCACATTTATTGTTGAACAGTATTCATCTGCCTGATGAAGCCACTGTGACGAAACATGTTGCAGTGTTCAACAATAAATGTGAAACCCTCCCAACTATGTTGTTTTATTCCAACTTAATATAATTTTGTTATTATTAACTCTATAAGGATACAAAATGAACACATCGGAGTTAATAGTTGTTGTTCGCAGTTCAGGACAAAATTACTCTGCTTAATTGCATAATGACGTATAACATCAACGTCAGCTGGATGATTCGGAAATAGTGATTAAAATCAGTATTGATTTTAAAATAAAATTTATTTCTTATTATGTATATTCTGTAAATAGCCTTTTCGCACATAAATTTAAATTTAGACTCTTAATCGATAAGTTGCTAACCTAAACTCCTCAAATTTCTCATTAACAAATAACATACAAAATTAACAAACTTTGAATTTTTTTTATATTTCTTAATTAAATTTGTTCCATTTTCATTATCTTAAAAGAAGAGAAAGATTTAAACAACAAATATTTCAATATATAAATTGGGTAGGCGGGGGCTACTATTCCATTTTCCAAGAAATGATTAATTATCACAGCATTTTCTTTGCCAATACCAATCAATTATGTATTGTACTCACTTCCAATAAATTTTTCATTAACCAAGCGTACTCTACCTCAATAATTTTTTCATTGATTTTTCCGTTTCCTATATCCAGTTTTACAATATCCTATCTTACTCTTCGCCCTTCTCAAAAATAATTCATTGTCATAGCGTATTCTTGACCTATCCCATAATCGTATTTACATATAACCTAGGCTTATAAATTTTTGATTGCCCTGCAGTATTCTTGGCTTCTCACAATATATTATTGATTGTGCGGACGAATAATTAGCTACCAAGTAATAAATGAGGATACTTTTTAATTTAAAAACTCTAAATATATACCCTTAGCAAAACATTTCAGCCTTTTATGATATAATGCCGAAACAACAGTAGAAAAATACATAATTTTAAAAATCTTAATCGCGTTTCTATTTTAATTTCCAAAAACTATCGCGATGTAATTTAATGTGTTAAAATATTTAAAATCAGAATGGTGGTGTTACAGGTTGAGTGGGTGGACACTATCTCACCCTTATGTTATTATTATAATATAAGATGTGACCAAAAGAAATTCTAAACTAACACACTTACTATGTTTTTTTTTGCCACTAAAATATATGCAATATATATACATATATTACAAAACACACGACTTATGTTTCGACGGTTTAATGTCATTATCATGTCATTATCAAGTTCCTTATGATGGAAAGGAAATCCATTATTTTTCCAATATATGGTTTTAGTTATCTGTATCTCCGGTTGTATAAGTCCGATCGGGTTCCACTAGATGTCGTTAGCAAGAAGAGATTTCGTACTAAAAACACTTTTTGACAGTTTAGTGATTAGTTGACTCAGTTTTGTTTGAGTGCGCGTTAAAAATAAACACCAGCACAGAAAAAAATACTATATATTTTACAATTTTTCTTCTTGCGAAAACACAAGCCAGGTGACTGAAAATATGAATAGTGATTATGGCCCTGATACTCTAACAGCCAATCATGAACAATTTTGGTTTCGTCGATTCCGTTACGGTAATTTCGACATCAAAGATGCACCACACACTGGAAAGCTAATTGTCGAAAATATCGATAAAATCATGAACATTGTCGAATCCGACTGTCATGTAAGCAAAAAAAACATTTGAAATCCTTTGAACAAGGATACAGATGGAAGCACCATGTATGAGTGACACACGAGTTAACGCAAAAAAAACCTCACAACCGAATTTCCATCGGAAAATCGCTGCTGAGTCGTAACAAAAAAAGGATTGACGGCTAGGAAGGTTTTGCTGTATGTTTGGTGGGAAATTATATACCATTAATTGCTCCCTACCGCAAAACTCTTAACTTGTAACTGTGCCGTCAACATTTGGACCGTCTGAAGGAAGCAATCGCCCAGAAACTGGCAGTTTTGACCAATAGGAAGGGAATTGTGTTCCATCAGGAAAACGCTAGGTCACAAACATCGATAATTACTCGCCAGAAGCTCCGGGTGGTTAGTAGGGGGGTTATTATGCATCCACCTTATAGTCCGGACTTGGCACCGAATAATTACCATCTGTTCCTGTCCATGACGAACAATTTTGCTGATGAAAAATTCGATTCAAGAGAGGCTTGTTAAAATCAACTGTCTCATTTTTTTGCCAATAAGAACGAGAGCTTCTATGAATGAAATTATCTTCAAAATGGTAATAATTTATCGAACAAATCGGCGCATAAAAATAATGGATTTCTTTTTACTACACCTAAAAAACTATTTGTAGAAAAACATATACAATAAGTATTTTTGTGACAAGAATAACTTTTCAATTCCTTAAAAAAAACTCTTAATGAAATAAGACTCTTAGATATGTTCTGAGAACCCCATGAAAGGATTGTGGTCGTCCATAGCTAGAGTATATCCACAGTAATATGGGTACAATGTTTATAAAAGCAAAAACTACTTTCGTGTAGAGGAATTGAAGAGATATCTCAGAAGATATATAAAGGAATGTTTCTCTGTAGGTATCAAAAGAGCTTTGTTGATATAACACTGAATAAACGGTCATCTGTAAATGCTAACTAGAAGGATAGTAGGAAAATAATACCCGTTGGTATTGTCTGTGTGTAAAAATACTGTAGTGTCTATGTGAGTGTTTTATATTCCCAAACAGTACCTTTTTCCGGATGGTCTTCGAAGTTACGGCAATAAAAGATGATAACGAATTAAATAATTTTCACCTCAGAGCTACGAAATTGGAGATATTTTTAATCAAACATTTAACCGTGTTAAATATTAAAACAAAAGGAAAAACAAGAGACACGTATTTCTATCGTCCAAATAACGTTTCGAACGTTGCATTCGATAAATAACAAGATATTTGAGTTTGAACACCAGATCTCATTGAATTATATAAACGACATGAGAAGACAAGAAAAGAAATAAATTATCTGATTGAAATCATTTTAAAACTAAAGTATTTTATTTTTCGACAAGAACTTATAGCCTCTTGAGATTCAAATAAATACACACTTTTTTATATAAGTAATAATAATCTTAACTCAAGAACTTAACTAAGAGGAGAATAAACATAGTTTTATGTAATGGAGACCAAGGCAAGGGATAGGTGCTTAAGAAACGACAATTCCCAGAATGTATATTGAGGATTAGATAAGGAACAGATCGTACAATTCGTCATGAACACTAAGCATTATAGGCATAACTTAGCACGGACATAGAAAATGGTAAGAATCACAGCAGAGGAAATAAAGAGAAGAAGAATATAAACAGAAACCTACACAACAACAAAAAAGAAAAGATAAAAACATGATTAATTAGATAATACATTTAAAAATACGAAAACATTTCGTCAATCTACAACAGTGAGTCTTACTAAGACTACAAAACAAATTAATTTGAAACAACTACTTCTCTGGCAGTACCTCGACAGACATTGAATAAAACAAAATTAACTATCAAAGCAACACTAATTTGAATGAAATTATTTCTGTTGAATAAACTAATAAATGATAGATTGTAGATTCACGAAATGTTTTCGTATTTTTAAATTTATTATTTAATTTTCTACAACGAACTAAAGGATTTTAATACATGTTATGATTAATTAGCATAAAACTCACTACAACCAACAACTCCATCGAAAAGCAAAGCGACAGTACAAAAGAAATAACGCTAAAGCTGTGACGATCATTTATAATTGAGATAGTGACGATAAAAGAAGTTAAGAAGATAATATGCAAGAAAATAGAGAAGCTCGAAGAAAGAAAAGTCAGAGTACTAACTGATAGAAAGAATATAGGCAGAAAAAAGATAGATCAGAAGACAAGCCGATCAAATGCAATAGATGCCAGCAACCGAACACATGATAAGAAAGTGTAATAACACAATAAAATCAAATAGATATAATTGCGGAAAACTGGGGTACCTTAGGAAAGTCTGCATAAATTAACAAAGATATAATATGTAGAAGAAAGTTGAACACATGACGAAATTAATGAAATACCCTCCCTCGCAATAATGAAAAACAAAAGCGCAGGATAAAAAAGAAGCGGAACGATACAAAAATCTTGACATAATACAATTAAAATATATTCACTACTGCGTTCCTCCGAATCAAATTTAATTTAAAAACTAACATGGACATTAATTATTAGTTAAGAAAGAAAGTGCAGCACTGTATCTTCCACTATGGAACAACAAAGTATACAACAGACGAGAGAGATGGATTTTGTCTGGACGGAGTGCCAAAAAATATTATAATATTATAAACAAGATAATATTAAATAGGGATTTTAACGTAAAAGCATTTAGCTTCTCTTCCTCTAACAAGATGAAATATTGCATCCTAAATAAAGAGAGCAAACCGACCTTACAAAGAAACGACTTCTACTAACTACAAAATGTATTACTTGTTCACAATTGATCTACTTACCTTTATTTGATGTTTTCTTATCATTTAAAATACAATAATTGATTAAAAGAACTATCTCCGCTATTTCTAGTTTCCTTCTCTTCCTCTTCCTTCCTATTTCCCGCCCCAATCTCGTCACAGTATCTTTACCCCGGCCCCATCTTCTCTCATCTACTATTTTACACATTAATCTACATTAATCTACCCAACTCTCTTTTACTTCCCTTTGCTAAATAACTCCAATTATCTTTACATACACACAGCAAGCATTCTCCGTATCCCTCGACCACCCATTTCTTCCTCTCTCTCCTCCATCCTGCGTCTTACGTTTGCCAATGTCAATCTCTTCTGAAGCGGTTACCCTCCAGGTACCTTGGCCTCTTCCCATGTACCTGCCACTCCCTATAATCCTCATTGCACTCACTCTTCTTCATACACCCTTGTCTCTTGCCGCTCCACCTCTTTTGTCTTTTCATGCACCCATTCCGCCACATTCACCCCGTCTTCTAGCAACTCATTCACGAACCCCTTTGACAAACCCACCCTCTCAAATATTCTCTTCTTTTCCATTCTCCATCCATCCATGCTTCTCTTCCATACCTCCTTCACCAATCTCCTCTGTCTAACCCACACAGTTTCATTTCATGATAATTAACAAATTTGGGATATAGGAAGAGAGAAAAAACGCCACCGTCCTCACAATGACAATCCAAGAAGTCTATAAAAACATACTGTTGAAACAGAAGCACAGAAAAGTAATCTATACTTACCAGTACATGGTAGAAAAGCAAGATTAAAGCATTCAGAAATAAATGCAAGTGTGAAAACGAAAAATAAAATAAGAACCTGAGCATAATAATGAGAATACGAAACAAGTAAAGATTTCTTAAAGAACTTAAAAATTAAAGGAAATAGGTTAGAGGATCTTTTCTAGGAAATTTTCGATATTTAAGGGAAGGGCTACAAAATAGTGACTACGAAAGAGCAAAAGAGTTTAATGCACGTCCTCACAGAGGAGCAGCAAAAAAACACGATATCTCACAACCTAGAATTAAATATCGACTAAATCAACCAACGAGATAATAGAGGCGGTAGAAAATATTAAATTTAAATCGGTAGGATCTGATAGTATCCCGTCAGAGATCATAAAGACACTTGAGAAAGAGATGCCGGATATTATTAAAAAGGTAACTGGTAGGTAACTTCACAAGGGGACTTTCCAGCATTGTGAAAGAAAAGCAAACTTGTACTTAATGAAAAACCAATATACAATCAAATATGTAACTTTAATAGATACATAAATAATACACAAGACACTCAAGAAGGATAAACAATACTGATTTACAGTATTTAATTTGGTGATACATGCTATTAGCTATTAAACTTGTCCTAAAATGTAGTACTGATGTAAACATAAGAGATTAAATTAGACGATACTTATTACTATTAAGAAAAAATTCCTTTAACACAACCCCGTGGGAAGAATTATTAAGGAAATAGAAAAGAGAGATGTAAGTCCGATTCTACTATTAATACTAGATAACTATTTGAAGCATATAACGATCACATTGCCTAGAACAGAATCGCAAGATATTATCTGTAAGGTACCACAGGGATCCAGCTTGGGACCCATATTGGTAAATATCTAACACGATGGGGCCCTGAAGCTAGAAAAAGAACAGTTACCTTGCTAATGACATAGCAGTGATAATAAATGGGACCAAGGAAAGGAGGTAAGAAAATAGGCAAACAATGAGCTTGAAGAAATCAACGTATGTTGAGAGATAAAGAACTCAAACAAGATCAAGAAAAAAAAACAGAAATAGTGATTTTGTAGATAGAAAAAATCATGCGGAGGCGGAAAGAATGGACAGCGGAATTGACCAAGGCTCAATTGAGGAAGCACGTTATAAAAGATTTAACAACCTAGATTTGGATATGCACCGGAGCACAACATTTTATAATACCAGCGATGATAAATAGTTCGTACTATTACTGGTGGTACTGCAAAATTTTTGCATTTAATACAGACAAAATTAAAAGGTCGATGTTGCACAGTAAAGAAATTTAGTCAAAGACTGAAAGAAGCAGGTAAAAAATCAAATAGAAAAAAAGACAGTAAGAATGTGTTACAAATAACAAATAGGGTTAGGCGTGATGTATTGTAACAAATGAAGAGGGTTTCGTTGATGAGATCTCCACACTCAGATTTTCAATGACTAGAATAAAAAGGTTGGAAACATATAACTTAATAGTTGATTTATAAAGGTTTATATATAAATAAGCAGTTAAAATACTTGACATCCCTATTTACTTTAAAACCTCTTGCAATAAATTAAGATTATTGTAATTGAGCTACATTCAATAATGTTTGTTAATCACAATTTATTATTTTATTTTTAAATATATTGTCAAAAAAGTAAAAATATTTTTTGGGGGGCGTATATGATTAAAGATACTGAGAAAGGTGTCAAAGAAATAAGAAAAATATTCAGTTTAGAGGGTCTTGAGCATTGCAGTCTGAAATTCCGTCCCAGGATTCTTCCTGCAGTGCTGTTTTAAAACGGTAAGTAGATTCTAATGTTAAGTTTTAATCAATTCTAAAATTATATATATCCCTCTTAACTTTCTATATGTATTAAAACATTTGTTTACATATTTATCCCTTTTAAATTTTAATATTAGTTTTATACTTTTCAACATAAAACAATACTTACTAGCATCAGCTATAAGCTTTGATATCTTAGACTGTTCTTCGTAACAGATCATTGTAACCAATTGCATACCATGGGCACGACATAATCTAGTAGCTTCGAGATAAGGAACCTAAAACATATACATCAAATTATAAATAAAAAAATAACGGCCTCAATAGTCAGTACTAATTTTAAATATCACATATTAATTGTTATATTAAAAAGATTTATATGTAACATAAAACAGTTTTGCAGGGCCAAGACAACGCTATAGGAAGTAGTAAAAAAATGTACTGAATAATTACGAATATCTAAGTTTTAGAGTCATTGTATTAAAGCGCGTTATATCTGTACCGAACAAAAATGCCAGGAAGTGATTTTAATGTTATTGTTAAAGTTAAAGACCATGATAACTACCATACGTGAAAATTTGCAATGAAAATAATTTTAGAATTCCATAGACTAATTAAGTGCATTGGAATACTATGGGTAATAATATTTTTCTTAAATAAGACTTCTAGACTGATTTCAAAAAATTCTCTATGTTTTAACCATAAATAATTATTGTAAAAATATTATATAATATTTAGACTCAGTTATAAAATCTAAACAGAACAATAAAACTCGAGTTTCGAAGTTTTATCAGGTGAATTATGTATTGATGAACATTTTTAATTTATACTATTTTAACTACTTTTGGGTGAGGGGAAAATACTTCTTGGTAATTGTTTGTGAATTATCTCGTGACAGTACCAGACAGTACCAGATTACAAAGTGGTGAAAATGTAATTGTTGCAATTGTGCAAGATTTTGAGACTAGGATGCCTCGGATAAAAACTCGTGTAGTTTAATGAAGGTTCTTTTATTAAATTTTGGATGAGGTTGGTGGGGAAACCGTTGTCAATGGCAATTGAAATTATTTTATTTACTTCAGTGACTCTTCTGCCGGTAGTTAAAAGAAAGCTTGATGTATCATCGAGCTGCAAATTTGTGTGATATACTGTGATTTGAAAAAAAGGGAAAAGGAATCGTTGAGTTTTCTTTCTATATATATATTTCAAATTCAGCTTTTTTTGTGAATTAACGTTAAATCCAAAAAGTTAATTTTGTTGTTATTTAATATTTGTGGAAATACTATTTAAGATTCAAAAATTGATTTATTTGACGTTTTGTGCCACTGTAACATGCTTTTACTTCGTCAACATACACGTTGTCCCTTGAAATTTTGAATACGGACATTTGAATGCATTACTTGTTACTTAGTTACCACGCTCGTCAAATATTTTATTGGACTGACAAACCGGAAATAATCAGTAATTTTAAATTTGTAATAAAATAGAGAATCAAAATGAAACATATTTACACGATATTTTAATATTACTATTTTTACAAATACAATTCTGACGTAACTAATAACAAATAACCACAATGTTCATCTTATTAAATGTTCGAGAACATCTCCTTGTTGAGCCAAACAATATCCCAGACGATCATAAAATTCTTGTCGCATGTCTTTTAATTTTTAATTTGAGGTCATCCAGGTTGTTAGCTCTTTGATGCTGATAGGTATAAATTGTTTGCTTTATATGGCCCCAAAGAAAAATATCATTTGGGGACAAATCAGGAGATCTTGGTGGCCATTTTATGTCTCCTTTGGTGCCAATAATGCGACGAGGAAATATTTGATTTAAATATGCCCTGGCCGCAATATGAGCAGGACATCCGTCGTGCTGATACCAGATGTGTGTCATATCTATATTTTGCAAGCCTTGTACTGCTGGTATCACTTGGTTTTCAAGAAGTTCCAAATAATTTTTGCCATTTAGATTACCCTCAATAAAAAATGGTCCAATAATTGTGTCCCTCAAAATTCCGGCTCAAACGTTAAGTTTTTTGGGGTACTGAGTTCTCAAATTTATTCTTCGGTGCTTGTTTTCTTGGGACCAGTATCTCACTACCGAAGGATTATAACGACCATGTAACGAGAAAGACGATTCGTCACTAAACAGAATATTTCGAAGAAATTCGTAATTATTGTTTACCCTATCCATCACATCTTCACAAAATTCCATTCGACGACCATGATCATCCGCGAAAACCTCTTGTGTTGTTTTAACTTTTAAATACTTAAAACCACTTCTTTTAAGTAGTCTATGCACTTCTAATTTTCCGGCATTAATTTTTGGATTTTCTGCAAGAGCTCTTGTTGATGATGTTTCATTTTCTGTTATCATTTCATAAACCATAATTTCCCGCATTTCAGCTATTTCACTTTTAGGCCTCCGTTCTTTTAAGCACTTACATGGTGGATTTACAGAACCAGTTTTCTCAAACAAATGTATAACATGGAAGACCAAACTGGTGTTTACTGTCACATGGTATGCCAAAACAAACAAATTATTTGCGATTTCATTCATGGAATGACCCCCATAAAACCATTTAACAATTTTAGTTTTCTGTTCACATGTTAACATTTTAACGTTATGTAAGTCAAATTGGCACGCATATTGCAGCAACAATCATGGCAACCAATAATAATCGAGATACAATATAAACACATTACATTACTCATATTCAAAATTTCAGAGGATAGCGTGTATATGTACCAAAAGGAAATATGATTTTTAGCTAAATCAAGTAAGAATACCTGTTATGAATATGTGTTAAAATGTTAGAATATACATCGGTCTTGTAAGGATTTTGAAGATATAAGAGTTATAAATCGAGGTCTGTCCCCGCGGTAGCCTCGTATTGAACCCGTATAAAAACTTTATCGGTACAATACTGAACTCTACTTTATGATTCTATTTAATTGAATTTTCACAATCAACAAAATGAACTGCCTAAAATGTAAAAAACCGATTTTGCAAATTGCAGTCGAATGTAAACGTTGTAAAACAAGATATCATCCAGGATGCATTACTACAAGGAGTATGATGTTTCTATAACATCACCCGATAAATGTCCCAGCTGCGATAAAAAAGAACCAACCTCATCACCTGATATTAATAGCCAGGCATTTGAATTTACCGCAATTGATAGGGAACTAAGGTCAATTAAAGCTGAAAACGTGTCTCTTAAACCAGTAATTATAAAACTAAAACAATCTCATCATTTTACATTGAAAAGAATTATGACAGAAACATTAAATAATTTTAAAATGGAAATATTATCTTCAATAAATCAGCTCCTTCAAACATCATCTGTGTCAACCATCTTTAGAACCGGCAAGGACATACGACAACCATCTGCATTTAAATTGCCAACGATTAATATATCATCCGTCAATGAACCTGATCTTCAATTGCTCAATTTTACTCCAAAAGCCATTAATGAGCAAGTAACTGATAATACTTGTGCAGTGCCTAAACAAAACTCTACTATATCGTCTAATAATTTGCCTCACTCTAATAAGAGGTCTACTGTCTTAAATAAATCCAGCAGTAATAAACAGAAGCAAAAAAACAAGAATAATGGACTTCTAGGTCAATCTAAGGATAAATCGCTAAATTGGAATTTAAATTGGCTATTCATCTCAAGATTGGAGCAAAATACTAGTACCAATGATATTATGGAGTTTTTGAAAGAAGGAACCAATACAGCAGACGGTTTTGTTGTAGAGTCGATCAAACCAAAACATCAAGGAGCTGAATACGCCTCATTTAAAATATATATACCATCAAATTTAATAGCTGTTGTAAATGACCCGCAATTCTGGCCTGAGTATGCTTTTATTAATAGATTTTATTTTTCCAAGAAATCAGAAAATTTTCCTCAAAACAAACAACCTTCGAGGACTGTATAAAACAGAATATGCATCTTAATATATTCCAAATAAATATTCAATCATTAAATAATAAAATTAACATGTTATCCAACTTCTTACTAAATGAATCTTTTCATATAGTATGCATATCAGAACATTGGAATTGTCAAGAATTAATGAATGTTGTAGTTTTATCAGGTTATGACTTGGCTGCAAAGTACTGTAGAACTAAATATATCCACGGCGGAACTTGTATATACATACGAAAAGATTTATATAGTAATATAATTCCACTAAATGAATTTTGTATTGATAAGGAATCTGAGTTTTGCGCTATAAATATACCATGTTTTAATATTGTCGTTGTTTGTATATATATATATATATATATATATATATATATATATATATATATATATAGATCCTCTGCTGGAGATCCAGATAAATTATGTGATGTTCTTCATTATATAGATAATAAGTTTACGATATTTGTAGCAGGAGATTTCAATATTAATTTTAATAAAAATCCGCCTATTCAACAATTATTGCTTTCACTTATTCAGTCATATGGACTGCAAACTACTATAAATGATAGCACAAGAATATGTAAAACATCAGAAAATTGTATTGATAATATATTAACAAATATAACAAACTATACTGCTGGGACAATTAATCCAAATTTATCCGATCATCTAGGTCAATTTATTAAATTTAAAATTATTACTAAATCTGATAAGAAAATAGTTAAAAGGGTTTATATGAATGTAGATCTTTTAGACAAACAACTTGGTGACATTCTTAAACTAAGTGATAATGTAGAAAATATTGCTACATACATTAACCATATCTTGTCTGAATATATGGAAATATAACTGGACCTTAAAAAGCAATCCAATGATATAGTAAAATCTAACTGGTTTACTCCAGAACTTGTAAACATGAGAAACACATTGAATTTTCTTTAAGAATATTATACGGGGTGGGCCAAATACAAGTTTCTTTTTAAAAATGCAATAAAATGCACAAAATTTAATTTTTTCCCATATAATATAGCTTTATTAGTAAGAGCATACATTCCCATTAATTATGGAACACAACTTCGTTCAAGTGGCTGCATCGTCTGGCTTCGTAGTAGCGCATTCTGTCATACCAATTTTCCAAGACCTTGTTCATGATTTCAGGCTATAACTCACGGATTTCTTGGATGATATTGGCCTGAAGTGCATGTATCGTTTCTGAATTGTTGGCATAACATCCAAAGGGGTCAAATCGCTGCTCAGAGGCGGTCCATTGACATCGCCAAGACGGCTGATAACACGATTTAGAAATTTGGTGCACAAAAGATCGATTGTGGCATAGGCTGTGTGGAATAGCGCGCCATCCTGCATGAACTAGGGGTCATCTACATCCATGTCTTCAATTTCAGTAAAACAATTCGGATAACATGGCTTCGTTACGCTTACCATTACCGAAACGTTGTTCCCAGCCTCATTTTCGAAGAAAAATGGTCCAATGATGCCATCACTCCACAATTCGCACCAAACCCTCAATCTAAGTGGTTGCATTGACTTCTAGACAATAACGTGCGGGTTTTCCGTCCCCAGATGCGTCTACTTTGTTTGTTAACCTACCCGCCAAAATGAAAATGTGCCACGTCAGAAAAAATGATTTTTAAGCACTCACTTTGGAAATAAGTTTGGAATATTTCTTAACGTTGTTCAAGCGTAATTTGACTCATTTCATGCCGCGGAAGTATGATACTGACTTTTAGTCAAGATTTCGAACGGAAAAAAACTGTCAGTATCAAAATAATCTATGATTTAAAAAGAAACCACTAGTTGGCCCACCCTATATATTAACTAAATCAGCTGCAACCAAAGAATTATAACGGATCATAAGAAAAAGTATATGAAAAAATTAGATGACACGCGTAGGCTTAGTTACAGTAAGTTTATTGAAAATTCAAGTAATGCAGCAAAGGCATCTTGTCTAAGATGCTAATCATCTTTGAACGGAATGCAGGCCATGACTTTAAAATACCTTCTATATCCTCGGGAACGTTTAATGATTTCTTTATAAATCACATTAATTTAATCGTTCAAAATATTCCCGACATTAGTCTATCTTCTTCAAATATACAGGGTTCTAGTGGATCTTTCTTTTTTCTACCTACAGACACAGAGGAAGTCCTTCGTATTATTAACAACTTAAAAGACAGTCAATCAAGGGACATATTTAATATGAACTCATTTATTCTTAAAAAAATATCTACAAAAACAGCTCCTTATCTAATAAGCTTATATAAGAAGTGTGAGATGAATTGAAATATGGAACAATATACGGGGTGTTCCATTAAAGAAATAGCAAGTTTGTTTCGTCCTGACTTTTTAACTGATCCTGTATACTTAATTTATGTTTATTCTGATAGTTTATAAAAAACCCTAAAACTTTTGTATCTTAACATTTTTCGCTAGCTCTCTTACTTTAGGAGATATTCGACCGTTTCCATACATATCAGTGACCCTGTATATTGACGTGTGTAAACCTGTGTGTCCTAGCACCAATAAATTATTATTATTATTATTATTATAAAAAATATATATTATTATATGATCTTCGAATTCTTAAATTTGCTTCTATTATATGGTCACCTCATTTTTACATTCACATTCATAGTTTTTCGTATTTTTGAATTTTAAAAAATATAACTAATATCCATAATTGTTAGTAACATACTTTTAAATGAGTTTTCTTTTTAATCCTTACATCATAGACGTAATCATGTTATGATTACATAGTGATACTCATACAGTTTATGACCCCAACATTATTTGAAAACTAAATTTTTTAGTTCCATAAATTTTATCTAGCCACATCAACTTTTTATTATCAACTAATTGCTTCCCTTGCTCATTTTAACTCTCCTTTAAACACGATGATGAAATTATTTATTTTAATAAAATTGTTTACATACCTGTAAATATGTCCCAAGAAAATATCGTCTGTTTCCGCAAGTATTGATGTTACACGTGCTAAATTGACAGAAACCTATAAAAAGTATAGTTGTCACAATTACATTTTAATAACTAATTATAGAAACTATATATCAGATTATATTGTTTATATTGTTTAAAATTACAAGCAAATAAAATGGGATTAAATTAGATGAATTAATACAAAATAATTTTGTTCCATCAAAAAGATAGCGCAATAATTGTTGATTATAATAAAAAATGAATTTAGCTTAATTTGAAAGCTGAAATTTAATGAATGTGTAACATTTGACTTAATAAGCATATTTCACATTCGAATATTTCGAGTACAAGAGGCGAAAGTTATAAAAGAAAGTATAATATTTTATTTTAAAAAGCTTTTAAAGAATGTTTTACAAAATCCGTATTTATTTATTTAAAGTACCAGTATCAAAGAAATTTGTAGCACTTAATATAAATCTCTTTCCACTCCTTGTTAACAAAAATAAAAAAGCACACTTTGCCACAGCGAAATTAAATAAGATAATATGTTTAGTAGTTAGCTGAAAAATAGTGAAAGCCTCATAGAAGTATCCTTAATTAATTATTTAGATATTAAACAATCAATTATGGTGGGATAATGAATGCTCCGATTGCATCAGAAAGTGGAACCACGTCATCTTTTTTTTTGCATTTAATAATTTTAAAATAGTTAATGAAAGTGCAATCGAAAAAAAGACTTACCAATCGAAATTTGCATACAGAGTATTACCACAAAAATTTGCAAGCTTTCAATTTTACGCATATTGGAAGCCTGCAGATAACAGTTTGAAATATCACATATTTATTACAACCTATTATACGGAACGAGAGGAAATAACTTTTGATAAGATGATCCCCACCATTTAGCACAAACTAAAAAGAAAGCGAGAACAAATATCGTATAAGCAGCATTTACTAATAGATGTAACTTATATACACGTGACATAAGTAAATGCATTTAATATTTTAATTTAAAGTTAGTTCTTTATAATTTAAAATATGACATAATTATTGGAGTTTAAAGAAATGAAATGTGTGAAAACGATACTAATATTATAGTATTAAAAATTAACAGCTATTTATACAACTTTAAAAGCGTGCATTTTATTATTATTAATAATTTAAAAGTAAAGTTCTGTTTCTTTAGATTATATACGTCATTTATCGTGAATTACACAGAAATTTTTAACTAAAATATATAGTCTATGGAATCACATTATCAATCGATTTACATTAAATTATCAATAAATAATAATATTTTATTTATCTACGTTAGAAATCAGTAATATCCACATTGATTCTACATTTAGAAACGTTTTTATCGTATCATTTTGGTCGGTTTTATTATTAACTTATAAATTAAATTCTTTTTTAAAATAATTTAGTCGATTTTAATTTAGATTCCGTTTTTTATTAAATATGCCTTAATAGAAATATTTTTTTAAAAAAAGGATGATGATACAATGAGTTTTACGAACTATTCTTATATTGATTGATATGATAAACTGTATATTTGTAGTAAGTTTATATCTTGCAAAGATGGATAAATTTATAAAAACATTCATATTTTAAGTTATTCTTCTTTAATAGTTAATATTTCTTATATTAGAGTTTTATGTATAATTTTACGACACTAAACTGTTCATTTAAATAATTCATATCACGCTTCAATTTTTATCACGAAGGTTGCACTGGAGCTTGAAACTAGGTTCCACTTTGGGAGGTCGTTTTACTTGTTTAATTACAAATATCATTAACTCAATGTAATGGAAATATGCATTTTTTCAAATAATTATGTATTTATTTTTTCACAAAATATCAGTCAATCAGTTCTCTTAGTAACAATGTTTACTTCATGTACTACAGTTTCGGCAAATCAACTTGCCATTATTAAAACTTAATGTAATTTCAAACTGTATACCTGTAAAATGTAGTTTAATATTACCTAAGTGTTAATAAGAAAAAAATCCTTAAATCGGATAATAAACAAATTATTGAAAAAATTGGGCAAATCCGAGAAAGGGAAATAAAAAATAATATTTTAACTTTTTGATTGAAAGTAATTAATAATAAATCAAATGCTGAATTTTGATTCCTATAATAAACCAAAGCAAAAGGTTCCATAGATGCTTTACCTCGCCAGTCGAAATTACGAACAAGCCTAGAAAGCATAAAAAATACGACAAAAAAGAAGAAACGCAGTAATTAATAAAAAATAATTGGCATCAAAAATTTAAAAGAAAAAAAGTCATTGGTTTTGTTTCATTTGTGTAGAAGATCGGACGGAAAACATGATTCAATGCTTGAAATGCAAATCTTGAATATACGATGGATTGAACAAGTGAACAAAGAGATTTATTTATTTATTTATTTTATTTATTCACGGTTTCACCTTTTTACAAAAACATAGTAATTACATAAATTAAATTGAAAACATAAATTAAAATAAAGAAACAATTTTTTTTAACAAACATTAATATTAAAGAAAAGAAAAACAATGATATAGTGATACACAACAATGATGATTAATTAATTGACTCAAAAATTGTACACTTAAAATAGCAGTAACAATTATACAAAGTCCAAAATAATAATAAACAATTAAATATAGATATACATACATACATTTATAAATATATTATTTAACTGGTGATGGCAAATTTCCATTAATATAATAATTGCATTCAGATATGTGTCCTCTGCCAAATGATATTGAGTAACACTTTCTGATATTTAGAAATAGACAATTATCACAACACCATCTATATATATTGTCAAGGTCAGTTTGAATTAAAACATGGTCTAAAGGACTGTCGTCAGCGAACAAGAGCAAATTACAGTGAATAACGTATGAGGTAATGTCGTTAATAAATAATAGGAACAAAATTAGACCACAATGGGACCCTTGAGGAACACCAGATGTTACCGCAATACCCTCAGATATATAGCTGTTTAATCTGACAAATTGCTTTCTATTGCTGAGGAATACCGAATCCAAGATGCTTAAGTTTGCGTATCAAGGTGGTATGGGAAACACCTTTGTGAAACCGGTATAGATTGAGTCAACCTGTTTACCACCTTCAAATGCCTCTAACAGAAATGACTGATATAAAATCAAATTAGTTAAAGTTGATCTACCTTCTTAAAAGCCATGTTGCCCATTACAAATTACCTGTTTACATGACCACCTTAAATGAATAGCTATTAATTTATCAAATAATTTCGGTATAACTGAAGGGATAGCTATACCTCTATAATTAGTAACGTCTTCTCTGTTGCCTTTCTTATGCATAGGTGTTATATAACTAGTCTTCCAAGCTTCGGGGAATATACCTAATGATGCACTAAATAATATGTACAATGGAATGGAATTAGAATATATACAACGCTTTATAAAGTAGGCTGGCATATGCTGAGCTGCAAGAATCAGGTATCAATTGTATGGCATTAAATATGTCTTCAACATTGACACTAAACTTATTCAAATCGACAACACTATGTTTAGGTTGATAATTAGCATGTGGCACTTGGGGTTCACCGTAAACTTCAGAAAAATATTCAGCAAACAAGTTTGCACATTATTGTCCCGAGGCACTAGGTTTACCGTTCAGTTTCATAACTTTAGGATAACTAGCAGTTTTTCTTGTTTCGTTGACGTATGTCCAAAAAGATCTTGAGTTTGCACTAATTTTATCTTCGACTTCTTTCAAGTAAACGCCATATAGTCTGTCACTGAGATCCTTGCATTGGGTTCGTAATGATTGAAACTTAACGTAATCATTTGGCGAGCCACTAGCTTTGTATTGAGAATGAGCTTGCTTTTTTGCTTGATCAGAGTAATTAAATTCTTACTATACCACTTAGGGTAAGATGATGACCAAATCCGTTTTATAGGAACATATTTGTTTAGCGTGTATTCAATTATGTTGTAGAATTTTTCTACGGCTGAATTTATATTATCGTCCGATAGGTATTCGTTCCATTTTATATTTGATACAAAGATATTAATATAAACGTAGTTTGCAGCTTTAAAGTCATATACAAAGCTATCAAGCTCTCAAGATTGTTTGGAGTTTCCTCACCATTTAACGAAATCGTATACGCTATATGATGGGTACTGGGCGAGGTTATAGGATCCTGGGATATCGTAAATTCTAACGATGTAATATTGGAAAATGCCAAATCCAAGAAAATTCCACGGTTGTTGGGAATTGGATTTACTTGTGTAAGGTTGTGAAATTGAAGACACTCTGCTAAAAACTATCCATAGATAGATTGGTTATCGTCAGATAATATTCAATTTGCTTCATTGCTCCAAATCACTTTCGACATATTAAAATCTCCACATAAAATATATTTGTGATTAGTATACTGGTTAAAGATATTATCAATACACGTGCAATACTGTTGATACGTCGTTAAATTGGATTCAGGAGGAATATAAACCGCAGATATAATTAAATCAATTCCAATATGAACAAATACTGTCACAACTGTGGTAGATAACTGTATGAAATTGCTTCTTAAGTGAGATCGGACTGCAACTAATACACCGCCACTGCGACTTTTAGTACTTCATCTCAATAGGATCTTTCATTTTTAAGATACAGCGCCCACCGACAGAAACACACACAGACACATTTTTTTCCAGAAATCAGTGCAATGGGCTCAGGGGACCCCAAAACGGATATTTCCACAAAAAATATTAAAAAAAAAAACATGAAAACAATACTGCCCCTATATATACTACGTATATAGGGAAAGTAACAAAGGTCTGAATAACACATTTAATTTATATTTATTTAATAAATAAGTTTTATACAGTTTTTTTCTTAGGGGGTACGACTTAAGCAACCTCACCCTAATCAATTTTCTATACATTGCTATTTGTGACGAATGTAAGCCTCCTGGTAAGACATAAATAAATTATTATTATTATTATCTCACATAAATGAGTATATTAGAATTCAAAATCAGGAACAATCTATTAACTACTATGTATTCAAGGGCCTATTTATGACGGCAATTTTTGAAATATCAAATACTGCTTATTTTCTCATCATTCTTCGCATCAATTTAAAGAAAATCATATTTAACTTAATGACTTAAAAAAGGGAAAATAGTGTGATGTTTATAATAACTGTAATGTTGATGATATAACAAATATCTTTATTAATAGACTACAGAATTATTGTTCTTCTTTTGCTGCATTTATCCATTAATGGATGTTTACCACAATATGATCCACTTCTTCTCGGCTTCTGAGTGTATGAATCAGACTACCAATAGTATTCACTCCAGTCCACTATCTTATGTTCCTGAGCCACATCCTTTTTCTTCCTATTCCTCGTTTTCTTCCAATCTTGTCTTCTATGATTACTTGAGGGATATAATATTTCAGATTTTGCTACTTTTATTATTTTTATTGTAGTCAAAAGTTCGCGCTCCATATTTACTCGTCGTAGAAGTTCTTCGTTTGTAACTCGTGTTTTCTGGAAGATCTTCAGTACTCTACGGTAAATAAAAAATTTAAAAATACGAAAACATTTCGTGAATCTACAACAATGAGTCTTACTAAGACTACAAAACAAATTAATTTGAAACAACTACTTCTCTAGCTAATACTTCGACAGACATTGAATAATACAAATTAATTTGCGTGTTACAAATAGTACAACTATTAAAGCAACACTAATTTGAATGAAATTATTTCTGTTGAATAAACTAATAAATGATAAAATGTACTTTATATTGTTTAAATGTAACTATAGCATGAAAAATTATGAAAAATGAATTTTAAACTGATTTCATTAAATTAAATTTTATTATTCAATTATGCTCTAAGTGGGTATTTTTCCTTAATCCCAAACGTAATGATTTCTGTAGAACTGACTAATCCACCTCAGGTATAAAATCAGACCTTCAGTCGATTATATTTCATTCTCGTGTCAGTTGCCGTACATATCTGAGTAAGTTATTTATATTTCATTATATTTATTATCATATTTCATTATATTTATTTTAGTAAGTGTTTTTATTTGTATTTAAAATCAATTTTATAATAAAGCTGTACTGAAGAGAGCGAAAGTTCGAAACACGTGTCTGCAGATGATTATAAACTTGAATGCTAGATTTTTTTAATTGCTTTTGCTAATTTAATTTAATGAAATCAGTTTAAAATTCATTTTTCATAATTTTTCATGCTATAGTTACATTTAAACAATATAAAGTACATTTTATCATTTATTAGTTTATTCAACAGAAATAATTTCATTCAAATTAGTGTTGCTTTAATAGTTGTACTATTTGTAACACGCAAATTAATTTGTATTATTCAATGTCTGTCGAAGTATTAGCTAGAGAAGTAGTTGTTTCAAATTAATTTGTTTTGTAGTCTTAGTAAGACTCATTGTTGTAGATTCACGAAATGTTTTCGTATTTTTAAATTTTTTATTTAATTTTCTACAACGAACTAAAGGATTTTAATACATTTTATTACTCTACGGTAAAGCCACATTTCAAACGCTTCAATTTTATTCATTGATGTTGCTTTAACCGTTCAGCCTTTCATTCCATAGAGGAGCTCCGACCATACATAGCATTTATTGAGCTGTATCTTAAGATTGAAATCAAATTTAGTGCTGGTACAAACTTTTTTAAATTTCATTAATCAACTTCCAGCGTTTTCAATTCTGCATTTAATTTCAGTCCAGTCCTCTGTGAGCCACGTTTCAAGGTATTCAATTGGTAAGTCGTTGAAAGCTAACACAACATCCCTTCCAGTATTCTGGTCTCTGGAAATAATCATAAATTTTATTTTTGTAATATTCATCTTCAGAAACATGCGTTTGCTGTGATTCTTTACTCTGACGACCAGTTCTTGAAGATTTTCTACATTCTCGGCTATCAGCACTGTGTCATCTGCATATGAAATGCGGTTTATCCATATACCATTGATTTTAATGCCCTTTGCAAGGAATATGTAATGTTAAATAGGAGGGGCGATAGAACCTTCTCTCATCTCTCTGCAGATCTTTATGAGGTTCGTAGTTTTGTTTTCAATTTTATTGTATAGGCTTTCGATGCATTGCATGTCTTTCTGATCAATGCCTGACCATTTCGATGAGTTTATGTTTATGAGTCAAATGCCTTCTAGTAAACAAAGCATAGACATACATTTTTTCTTTGGTCTTTACAGTTTTGTACAAAAACTTGTTTTGCAATTAAAGCTTTCCTTATATACGCTTTGATGAATGATTTTGAAGTATAACTCTTAAGTCTATGTTCCTCGTATTTTTTTGGCATTTATTTTCTTAGGCAAAGGAATGGAGGTTGATGATAGAATTGCATAAATAATAATAATACATAATAATAAATAGTGGATACATTTCACAAATAACAATATAACACAGTTAAATGTTACATATCAACAAGCCGCTAAGTGAATTCGTCAGAAAGATACATTAATTAAATATATTCCGATAAAGAATAAAATTCCTTTTCTAAGAAATAGTCTCATAATTTTGTTTTGAATTGTTTGTTTCTTAAACATCCTCAATGTAGCATACATGGGGGCGCTTTCATAAAGTGAGGGTCGTCGTGAATATGCATATTTATCCGTGAAACGCGTATTGTAAATGTGATTTGTTGAACATTTGTTAAATTTTTGTTTATTTTTGTAATTGAAAATTAAGGTTTTGAAAATACATAAGCTACAAAACGTTAGTAATCTCACTTTTCTAAAGATTCCTCTACACATATCTCTTGATTTTAGATTAAATATGATCCAAAGCGCTCGTTTTTTTTGAATTATTAATATATTTTTAGCAAATTTTTAAGATCCGTATTGGATTATCCTGTATCTAATTAGGCTTTCAAAGTTTACCCTGTACATTGTTATTAATAGGTTAATATCTAAAACTTGTTTTAATATTCTTGAAGAATAACATACCGCATTTAATCTGGACGCAAGCACTCACAGTGAGCAAACCAATTTAAATTATTGTCGATCACCATACCTAAAAAATTGACTTTTGTTTGTACCTAAAAATTTTCGTTATTTAATTTTATTTTGCTTGGATTATTTTGCTTATTTTTTAAACTGAAGATCATCACATTTGTTTTCTTTGTGTTTATCAATAATTTATTCATGTTCATACAATCTTGGGTTTTATTAAATACTTCTTCCGCTTTAAGACCAAGTTCAGCTGAGTGCGAATTAAAAATAAGCAAGCTAGTATCATCGGCATAGGTTGTCAAGAAGGTATTTTGTTGCATGATATGCTTCGGTAGATCGTTTACATATATGACGAAAGGTAGTGGGCCCAAGATACTACCCTGCGGTATTCCCATTAATCATTTGACTATCAGACAGTTCGTTATTTATTTTTACTCTATGAGTTCTATTTTCTAAGTAAGAGCGTATTAATGCATGACATACGCTCCTCATGTCATAATAATCTAGTTTCTCAAGCAATACTTCATGGTTGACAGTATCAAAAGCCTTGGACAAATCGAGAAAAATACCTAAAGGCAGTTCTGATTCCTCCAAAGCATCCATAATGTCTGCTATATAGTCAAATATAGCAGTGTTGATAGACCTTCCCTTTATAAATCCGTTCTGTGCACTATTAAGAAGGGAATGTGATATAAAATAATTCATTAATCGACTATATATGACCTCTTCAAGTATTTCAGAAATTACAGTCAGAAGAGTTATAGGTCTGTAATTGCTAAAATTGCCTGGATCGCCTTTTTTATGATACCTTCCTTCAGACATTGAGGGAATTTACCATTTTTAAGACTTATATTGCATAAGTACGTGAGCGGGGGGGGGGGAAATTGCTTGATAGCAGATTTTATTAATGATGCTGTTATTTTATCGTACCCACTATACGATTTGTTTTTATGAGAACATAGAATATTATAAATTTCGGATTCTGTTACTGGTGTGAGAAATATAGAATGATATTGCCTAATTATGGTACAATGAAATGGATATTCGGTTCCTATTGGGGCCCTGCTAGTAAAATAGTCATTTAACATTTTCCTTTTAATTTTTCGTTACCTTGACTTTGGTGCCTAGTTTTCCCTACCATACTATTAATTATGGTCCAAGTAGTTTTACTTTAATTGTCACTGCATAGTATTTTATTTGCAATTTCATTCCTTTTTCCTTCAAATAGCAACACATCGTACTCTTTCTTTATGATCTTATATAGTTTTTTGCATCCGTATTGTAACATTTGACAACGAATAAATAAGCAAACAATTGCTTAGTTTCAATAATAGCTGGAACTGAAGTGTAATTCCTTTTATTGTATTTTATTGATGACCGAGTAACTTTAGGACAACTTGTATTGAGTGCCACATTGAGAATATTCATGAATATTACCCAAACTTCTTCTACATTATTATTTCTATACATAATATTCCAGTTTACAGAAATATAATACAAATATAATAAAAATTAATAAAAATAATTTTAAAAAAACTATTAAACTATATCAACGAGAAATATGCTTTATACAGAAAAATGATTTTAATCCGTTAACAGAACTATTTAGAAATGAGTACAATGTGTATAAAACTAAATTAACGCAATTTATAAAAATCGCAAAATTACAACATTATATAGGTGTTTTATATATCTAACAACAATTTTTACCAAAACTTATGAATAAAAATGATGTTAGCGACCGTTACTATGTGGTAGTTTATTTTGAAATGGTAAATAAAAATAATTTTTAAGTTTTTATACCACTATTTATTGTATAATATACACAAACAAAGTTTACAATATATTATCAATTTTGACACAACTATAGCTTCTACCTTTGCAGGTCATTAGATTCAACAATTGATAGTTGTGTCAAAATTGATAATATATTGTAAACTTTGTTTGTGTATATTATACAATAAATAGTGGTATAAAAACTTAAAAATTATTTTCATTTAACCTTTTCAAAACTTTTGATTTAATGTAAATAAAATATGTAATCGAAGAAAGAAAAACTAAAATAGGTCATAGTTATGAATGATAAAACAGTCATTGCAAATGAATTCAATAGTCACTAGGCTAAGATTGATGAAATAGCGACGAAAAGAATTAACGATAGTTAAGGAAAACGAAACGAAAGATTTAATTATTTTGGTCTGAAACCAAATAAAGGTCCAAATCATGACAATTTACGATCTGATTATTTGCATTACATTGCAATGGAAAAGAAAATATTTTTAATAAATGGACTGAATCTAAAAAATTACCGAGAATACTTTAATATAATAAAATACTAGAAAAAATATTAAAGGTATGAATTATGTCATTTCGAGGTAAACATATAGTCATTTCGGTTTTAGAGAAAATTCACCATAGCTCACCTTTCATTTTAGGTGGATGCGCCGGGTATTATTATTTTGAGGAGCACGTCAAATGATTATTTTATTTAATTGAATACATAAACAAAAGTTAAATCACGTAAAATTTTGATAACCAACATTTTAAGGCAAACAATCTTTGTACATATGAGTGCGTTGCTTATTAAAATTGAATGTTTTCGGTCAAACAAATTCTTATCATTAAAACATAATCAAATGCTCCTATGTTTAATTCGAAATATTCATCTAAATAACCAACACGTAATTCTGTTATTTTTTATTGTCTCCTTTTTATGTGTACTATATTATTTGAAATCTCAACCAGAAATAGTTGTGAGTTGGTTGATAGTTGTGAGTTTTGCATAATTGATAACCCTTAAGTACCTAGTTCATTAATCCTTCTTAAACTATGGCCATCTAACGAATATTTGTAAATAACTTCATTGGTGACTCTGTAAAGTCAAAAATTAGTATTTGCCTGTATTTAAATTTGTTTAAATTACATTACTCTATCAAATTACTTTGTAAAATGTGGTAGTCGCTACTATCAGAAATTATTTTAAAAATCTTACTGTAAATATCATTAATAAATAAAATAAAAGTATTGGACCACAATGAGATCCTCATGGCATCTAGGTGGTAACATTTATTAGCCTAAACAAAAAGTATGCCACCTTAATTGTAATATGTCCTTTAGAAAGGATTCCAGACAATTTACTATAGTATAATGAATGAAATAAAATTCCTTACTTCACTTATTATTAGTACATAGTACTCGAAATGTACATCTGGTATTAATACAAATAATAAGTGAAGTAAGGAATTTTATTTCGTCCATCATAATATAGAACACTAAATTACTCAAACAAACATTTAAAACATCTACCTTCTAATCACTTAAACAATCATACTTGTAAATTGCTCTGATATATTAAAATTTTATTAAGCGGTATTAAATAACCAAAACTATAGAAGTGTTTATATTAAAAACCCAATGTATTCCTTAAATTCTTCATTCTTCTTCATTTTTGTAATCCATTTTTTACAATTAGATGAAAAATAAAAAATACTTTTACTTAAAATGTATCACGAAGTAAGTGCCTACAACCTCAATCATTTTTTACATATAAAATTTTTCAAAATTTCTTAGTTGCCTTTTATAAGAGAATCAGAATCCGTAATTTAATAATTGAAAATATATGAAATTGCTTTACGTAGTTGTACAAAAATTGCTAATAATAATAAAACTTAGAGCACTTTTTTCTAAACTAAAAGAGATTTTTAGATATAGAGGCAATCAACCTACATGAAAGCAATTAAGATGCATTAACCACGTTAATCAAATTAATCTACATGCACAATCCTCATAATGTTTCTTACTTAAAAGAGTTCTTTTCTTTTAAAAATATTTATTTTATCAGATTGAATGCCTTTATTATATATTTACACAACACTTTACAATGTTAACTAAAATAACCCACACACATTTAATCAATTTACTATAATAAATAGTGTATTAACTTACTTCCATAATTTTTCAATTAATCTAGCGTACTCTTGGTCTATCTTAATAAACTATGCATTAACCTAGCGTAAATCCCAAGAAATGATTCCTTTGTCTAACGTACTCTTGGCCTACAACAACAAACCATATATTCATCCTGCAGTGCACTGACCTACATCAATAAATACATTGACATTGGCCAGAAATACACTGGATATAACAAGTCAAGGTCAAGAGCATATTGGGTTTAAGCTTGGTTTAATGGAAGTACGCTAGGACAATGAATTTATTCTGGTGGAGGAGTACGTTAGCTCTAATAATTTTAAATTTTGAAGTTTAGTTTAGATTCGATTTGTCCCTTATTTTTCAAAAACTCAGGAAAGTAATAAAGGCCTTTCATTGCCATTAAATTTAAATGACTTGATAACTAAAATATCCACAGAATTCGATTTAATCTAAAAATCAGGGGAAAATATTAGAATCCATAATAAAAAATAAGTTACTTCACCATATTTCCAATGCCATTCCTCCTTACCAGTTCGGTTTCCTGCAAAACAGATCCAATCACCTTCCCCTAGCAATAATCACCTCCAACAGCCAAACAGCAAACCTCGAATGACGCAAAACTGCAATAGCCTTCGACATCCAGAAAGCCTTCGACTCTGTGTGGCATAGAGGTTTACTGTATAAATGTAACTCCTTGTCCATCCCACTACATCTCCTACTTCTAATCGACAATTTCCTTGGCAACAGATCCCTCAATGTCAAAATAGGTAGTTCCCTCTCCAGTCCATTCATACCTCAACAAGGTATTCCACAACGGTCCCCTCTATCCCCACTCCTCTATAACATCTTTGTCCATGACATATACAATCCTAATCCCAATTACTTCAATCCCACAGCATATTGTCTTTTGTTTGCTGGTGATACAGCAATAATTTCACATAGCAACACAATTCCTAAAGCCCTCAGTATATTGCAAGGGCTGATCGACACTCTGCAACACTGGTTTGCCAAATGGAGAATAACCATCAATCCCAATAAATCCCACCTTTTCATTCCTTTCCACCGTGCATCCACATCTCCATTTGGTATTAACATAAATAATACATATATTTCACCATCCGCAACCTGCAAGTATCTTGGAATTACCTTTGATCCTAAACTGTCCTTCAAACACCATTCCCAAACCCTTAAAATGAAAATCAAAAACAGAGCTCGGCATTTCAGACACCTTACATTCAAAAATCAAGGGATTTCCACAAAAACTGCAGTAAATATCTGCAAAATGATATGTCGACCTCTGTTAGACTATGCAGCAATCCTTTTCATAAATCCCCGCCCTCCTGTTCTGAGAAACTTGCAGGTGAGTGAGCGATCGGCCCTGCGAATCCTAACTAAACTAAGGCATCCCAATAACCCTCTACACAATCCCTCCAACACACTGCTATACCAAAAAACCCAATTAATCCCCATTGAAACCCGACTGGAACACCTTGCTATAAAATTTGCCACTAACCCTGATATCCAAGACATCCTCAAGCACCTATGTTTACCTCGCAATCCTTTACACACCCCCCCCCAAAACCAAACATCCTTCCACATCAATTTTCGAATTCATAACATCTTTTCATGATTCATCTACATCTTCATCAACATAATCACCAACGGACAACCAACAACATCAAATTACAAAGACTGGCAGAAAGACCATGGGTCGATAGCCGTAATAAAAATAAATTACGATTGTATTGTACAAAACAAATGTATTCAATAATAAATAAAGATGTTTGTCTCTCTCTAAAAATTATTTTTTAAATTGCCTAAGATTGTTAAAATTTAGAAAAGTTTATTAAAAAGGACATTGAAGACTTTCTAAAATGATATTTTTTATATAGAAATAATTAATTTTAAAAAAGCAGCTTGCAAAAAAACGCTAAATTGATAGATTGATTTTTTTAAATACAATTTGCCATGAAAAATCAGTTAAAAGAAAATATATATATTTTGACATACACTTAATGAATTAGTTTAAATTGCACCAAGATAACAAGTTAAGTTTAGTAAGAACAAAATAAAATATGTGTATTTTTATAAAATTTGTTAAATTAATAAAACCGTTAAAATAATTCTCAAACTAAACTCTAAACCTTAATTTTCCAAAAAAAGTAACTTGAATTTCCTAAGGTCGAAAAAATAGTTAATAAAAAAAGTATCAGAATTAGTTGAAATTTGCTATAAAATATAATTGAAATTTTCAAGTAAAAATAGTTTTAAATTATCTATAAAAAAGAAATTTCATATATAACAGAAATAAATAAATCATTTTCTAAAGATACAATTTAATATTATTGAAAAACCTGCTGAATATGTTTCCAAGAACAAATCACTTTTGAAAAGTGATTTGTTCTTGTCTTAATAAGACTCATTTGTTGTAGATTTTACGAAAATATTTTCGTGTTTTTTCTATTTATTAGTGAATTTTCTACAACGTAAAGGACTTATATGTTTCCAAGAAAAAAATAAAAAAACAGTCGAAAATAGTAATAAATATATTAAAGCTTTTTACGTGGTTTTAGAAATAACATTCGTTATCTTTTATTCTTATTCGTTTCTCTTTTATTCTTATTTTTTACACCTAATCAATAAAAAAATTCTTAAAAAGGAAAGAAAAAATTTACTGTGAAAACACTTGAAATCATTGTAAAAATAGGTGAATAATATTGCTTACGTTTTAAAGGAAATAAAAGAATTAAGATTAACTAAGAAAAATGAAAACTTAATATAAATATTATTACTAGAGAGCGGATAAAAAAGCTTAAAAAATGTGAAAAAAGGCACTTAAAAAGGCACAAAATTTTGAAAAAAAAAGCATTAAAAAAGCATAAAAACAGGAAAAAAGCATAAAAACACGAAAAAAGCACTAAAGAAAATTATATTTTCCTAATAAGTTACACGTTTATCAACATGTTTTACATAGAAGTTCTGCTTAACACTAAAATAAACATACTTTCTTTATGCAATAAATAATATTATGTATGTATTTAAAAATTAAATTGTAATTTTGTATACATTTCAAAATAACTAAAATCTATTCATGCAAACAGTAGATCATTAAATGTTGTTCTAGGGGTTTAATTGTAAAAAAATATTACTTCTGACGCTCAATAAATTTTTGAAAGTGGAAAAGCTTCTCTTTATTTTAAATTATAGCTGTATCCATTTAAAAATTGCCATTCAAAATCAAGTTTAATTTATTTAATATTAAAAATCCTTCATTTTCACCGAATACTTCTTTCGATATTATTTTGGTTTCTTGGCCAATGCATCCAGGTATTTTCTAAATTGAATTTGCTTTTATAAAGGTTTGATTGTGTTGCTCACAAAATTTAAACGCGATTTTATGTAACTAAATTGTTTTGAAGGAAGCTCTTGTTTCTTAAGAACTGACAGTCATTAACTGATTTGCTTATCGTTTCGGGAAAGTTGTATATAATATAACCTTATTAAATTCTTCAAAATTGTTCGCATAGTACATCATAGCATATAGCCAAGTTCTTCATTTTGTTAGCACTGGTTTATGGGGCAGTGAGATGTCAGGTAATGACTCCTTGAATAATTGCACTCACAGAAGAATATAAGAATTATTTTTCCATATTTAATTAAATCTACAAATGGAAATTTCATTCTTCTAGTTTCAGAAGTTCGTTTCTATCCATGTGTTAAACTTGTACAATGCATAAAATGCATTATTAGTAAAATTTTGTAACTTGGTATTGTCTACGGCAAAAATAAGCTTGTCAGTCCATCATTTATGAATTTTGCTATAATGTTATTATCAGTTTTCCTCAATTCTTTTGTATATATCAAGATACTATTGGTCGGATGTCTTCATGTTAAACTTCTATTATTAAATTAAACAAGCGTCTGTGGTTTCTTCCACACCAAACCACATATACTTATTGTTAATAATATCTTTAATTTTTTGTATGGTTTCATAGTAGGCAAGAGCTACATATTTTTTTCTCAGGAATTTTACAATATTTTCCCAAGAAAGATATAAATGCATTATTTTGTAATTTTCTTAAAGGGACATTCGAATGTAAAAGTATTTTGTACAAATGTGAATTTAATTCAAATTGTCCATCGTTTGTTGAAGATGATGCTAAAGATTGTGAAATTGTGCTGTTTTTTAGTTCAGCTTTGAACTTTTTCAAACGTTCCTGATGTAGTGTTGTTATAACATGTTTTACATACAAGTCTTGACTAGTTAGGATGCAGTTGGGAACTAAAATAAAACTTACTATTTTTAAACATGCCTTACAAAATAACGAATTATTCTCACTTGTTAATTCTAGATAGTCTCTAATTCATTCTTGAATTGTGGTTTTCACCTTTTGCATTATGGGGTAAATATACATGTGAATTATATAATATAATTTATCTGTGATTCCCAAGGTTAATACGATTCACGCATATAGTAATTTTTGATACATAAGCAATGTTTTTGGAATGTCAATTCAATAGCACGGTTTATGAATGCGAGTTTGAATATGAAAATTAACGAAAACGATAAATATGCGCCAGTCGTCCCATCCGAATTTTTGCCGAGAGTAGAAAATTGATACGGTTGTAGAACACCTGATTATTAGCTATCACTTAAATTTGTTTATATTTAATACTTATTATTATTATATCTACTTATTTATAAACGAATCCATTGTAAATTGGTAATTTATACTAATATTTATTAATAATAAAATTCATTATAATTATTGTATCATATTATGAAGATTTTAAACAATTATGTTGTCAAAAGACACGAAGAAAATATGTAATACAAATATAATCTATAAATGATGGGATACAGATTTTTACGAAAATTCTCTAAAAGACCACATTAATTTAATATCAGCGTGATATTTTTATTAAATGTTTAAGAAAATGCTCAGAATAAGCATCAGAATCTAAAAAAAAGCATGAAAATAAGCACAAAAAGTCAAAATAAGCAAAAAGAACTTAGCGCTAAGTAATTACATTCTTCAAGATTCGTATAGATATTTAGAAATTTTTTCGATGCTATTAAAATTATGGATAAGCATAATCCTAGAAATCCGCTCTCTAATTATTACTATTCTATTATTACAGTTAAAAAAATGAAAACAAGACTGTTGATGGTCTCAAAAAATGTAAAAATAGTTAAAATTATAATTTATTTAAAAACATATGTTTTTAAGAAATAAGTTATTTTTTTAAGTGCTTTTAAGTGTAAGAAATAAAGAATAGCAACAAGACAAACCATCCTCTTATCCCATACATGTACATAGAAAGAAAACAACAAATGAAAAGAATTATAATTTATTTATTTTACAGAAAATAAAAAGAGCAAGAGTAATGAAAGTTTCAATACATATGTGGGCGTCCCCTATCCCACCCTCTAATATTTAAAACATACTAAGAATTCTAATAAATGTCCATTCACTTTTAAAATTATGTACTTTATTTATTATGTAAGCACGCTTTATTTACAATTTTTTTTCCAAAAATCATTAACTGTGTTATAATAATTGGAGGGGGGTGAATAGCAGCGACCTACCCTGGAATAAATCGACAAGAACTCAGCTACAGTGTTAGGAAATCAAAAATAAAAATGTACAAGAAATATAGATAGATTATCCTCTTCACTCCATCCAACATATTTTAAAATTATTAACTATTTTTTCATTTTAATAATTTATTTGTACAACACAAGTAAAACGCATTTTTTAATATGCCATTCAAACAATAATAATGATCGTTAAATTCATTAGATTTTAATCCTATCAGTAATTAAATACCTTAATATCTAATGAAAATAAACTGAATATAAAAATATTTTACAAAACTAAAAGCCTACATGGATTTACAGATATATCACAGGAAATAAATACTAAATTCATGCAGATCATTTGATAAAAGCTTTTTTAGAAGTCAAAATAGAAACATCATTTGTGGCTGAAGTACTTGCATCCAACGAAGAATCAATAGTTAAATCATTACTCATCAATTTTCTCTCGATAACAGCACCTTTTCTTAAATTCTTAACCAACCTTCCCTGGTGTTTTATAATATCTGGTTTAACAGGAACCAATTTCTCAATTTTATTAGGTAGTTTAATAACTTTTTCTTTGGTGATTACGGTTGAAGATGCAGGTTTATAAATAACAGAAGGAAGCTGCAGAACATTTTCCTTAGTAGTTTTAGCTGTTTTTACAGGGGGTGTGAATAATTTTTTATTCGTGTTTCGGTTTGTTTGAACGTTCTGCTGTAGTGGAATGGTAGGTGTGTTCTTTATGTAATGAGATACTGGGCTTTGGATGTCAGTTAATGAAAACAAGTTTCTTTGGAAACCGGGTGCAGGGGACATTCTTTTCGTTACAGGATGAATTGGTTTCTTGAACTCCGGATTTTTCTGAACTGTAGGATTATTCCTGTAGGCTGCAATTGGGCTTATAATATGGCTGTATTTGCTGATAGGAAGTTTTGATTGGAAAGGTTTTAATCTTTCCGGTTTCCTGGCACTCTGACTTTTGTAATGAATATTTGTGGAAGGGATTTTTGCAGGAGTGCCCTGTACCACATCTTCTGACTGTTGGCTGGACATTGAATAATCTAATCCCATTTCAAGAGCCCTGTTTATTTCTTCCAGCGTATCATTGAATTCATAAGATGAGTGGTCCCTACTATGCCTAGATGCTTCTGAAACATTTAAATTAATAGGCGTTTCAATTTGACTATTTTCTTCTTCATAGCCAAACTTTGTCTGATTATTGGATGTCTTAGTATTAATTCCCTCAATTTTTCTTATATAACTAGAATTATTAGATTTAAAAGAGTTGCCTTCAATACTATATTGTGATTTATTATTATCATCTATACTCCTAACACTTTTTTCAAAAGGTTCAGATTCCTTTTCAATCTTAGATTCGTTATTAATACCATATGTATTAATAGATTTATCATTTTGAATATCATTACTTGAGTCTTCTTCAGGTTCCTCCTCAATTATGTTTGAATTATGGATTTTAAAATCGTAATCCACATCAGGTGTTAATTTTGTTTTATTCAAGAATAAAGTATGCTCCAAATTCTTCGTAGACAAATGTATAATACCTAGAGAATCATTATTATCAGACTCATTTCCTAAAGACATATTAATTGCAGATTTATTTACAAATGGGCTTTCATCAGCATCAGCTGCACCGATTTCTTCTAATGTAGACTTTCTAGAATGATTTTGTTCTTTCTCTTCCATTACTACCATAGATAGATTGTCTTCTGATAATAAATGTTCTTCTGTTATTCCATTATTCCCATCTGAATGATTCAAAGTATCATCATCTTCTGGTTTAATAAGAGATTCATCACTGCTTATTTCTAAAATACTGCAATGAAGATCTCTTGAAGTTTCTTGGCAATAACTCAGAGGCTCTTTCTTAATATATTTTGTATCACACTCACTACTGTGTGAGTTATTTAAAGTATTATTCAGTTCTCCTAAATTATCAGAAATATTTAAATTTTCATTGGATGATAAATCACTACTTAAATACAATACTTCTTCAAAACTCGAATTTTTTACAACTTCTTTATCCAAATCACTGCTAATATTGTATACCGACACATCTTCCTCATTATCTTCAGCCAATATAGATTCATTATTCTTAATACTGATATTTTTTTCATTTAATGTGCTTGTTTGATCTTCATTTGTGTTCAAACTATCTTCATACACTTCTGACACATCTTTAAGCTTACATGAATAATTTGAAATGTCTTGTTCCTTGTCATCAGAAAAACATCGAGATGTATTGTTTTCTTCATTAGCTTCGAACACTCCTGAAATATCTTCATATTTCGATTGAGTGCAAGTATACCTTGAATACTCATTTTGATCATCGTTTAAGTTATTTCCTGTCACATTAAGTGTTTCTGTGTTTTCCTTTAGGTCTTCATTTAACTTCTCTATGATTTCCTCAAGAACACCTGCCAAATTCTCATCATCTGATTGAGAATCTGTTAGATCAATTAAAGATGATTTATTATAAGAAACATCTAAGGCAGTCCTAAATGAATTTGAATTTGATTTTGACATGTTTTTTGATATGTCATGAGCAGAGGCCAAGCCTGCCTCTTCACCAAGGATTTCTGTCATTTTGTTTATGAAATTGTCAGTGCTCTGTGATTGCTGGGTCTCGTTTGGTGTGTAGTACTTTGATTGCATTGAAAGCTTGGATACATCACTGATTATAGATGATAGATCTTCCTTGTATTGCTCCTCTGAGTTGTCATCTTCTGTGGATTCCCAGGGCATAACTCTAAAAGAAAAACAAAATGATGTAAATTAGATAAGTCTAAATATCATTTAAACATCTAGATTAGGAAATATGAATCAATAAAATGTATTAAAATCCTTTAGTCCGTTGTAGAAAATTAAATAATAAATTTAAAAATACGAAAACATTTCGTGAATATACAACAGTGAGTCTTACTAAGACTACAAAACAAATTAATTTATAAGAACTACTTCTCTGGCTAGTACCTCGACAGACGTTGAATAAAACAAAGTTAATTTGCGTGTTACGAATAGTACAACTATCAAAGCAACACTAATTTGAATGAAATTATTTATGAATTTAAACTGATTTCATTAAATTAAATTAGCAAAAGCAATTAAAAAATCTAGCATTCAAGTTTATAATCATCTGCAGACACATGTTTTAAACTTTCGCTCTCTTCAGTACAGCTTTATTATAAAATTGATTTTAAATACAAATAAAAAAACACTTACTAAAATAAATATAATGAAAATATTATAATATGAATCAATACTAAGGAAGTAAATATAATAAACATTACAAGGTAATGAAAATATCCAAATTTAATAAGCTTTGTAAAGGGCATTATTACATTAAATTTTAGGAAAGGAAAAATCAAAAACAATCGATTAACTAAGTAATAATATATTGTTAAATATACACAACAGAATTATAATTGACCAAACAAGAATTATTAAAAGAAACAAGTGTTAACATGTTACTAAGTAATAAAATAAAACAAAATTTATAATATATCAAACGAAAATATATTCTTAGATGTCAACTTAAACCAAGTAAATTTAAAATAAATTATTAATTCATGTGAATTGACACATTTTATGAAAAATATTTTATGTAAATACAAAAGTCATCATTAGAAATAGTAATTTACATGTTTAGTGGTATTAAAAGATGTAACTAACCTACACTATACAGACCTGTACAGAATAAAAATTAATTATATTTGAATAATTCTTAAATATCATTTATGTAATTTTTCTATATTCATT
This sequence comes from Ontholestes murinus, assembly GCA_963969525.1. Lineage (NCBI taxonomy): Eukaryota > Metazoa > Arthropoda > Insecta > Coleoptera > Staphylinidae > Ontholestes > Ontholestes murinus. The sequence continues at coordinate 43,216,691 of OZ018393.1, read as the reverse complement.
TTATTTACCTACCTACACAAAACAATATCATTTTCACAAAAGGCTATTCATATGTCTTGGATGTAAACTCTTAATTATCAGGCTATAATATGTAAATACATAGGGGTAGATGAAATTAGAATTTTAAAGAGTTTTAACAAATTATATTCATCATGTGTTTGTCTAATTTATTAATTTGCTTTTATTATACATCCAACTAATTTTTATTATGACATTCTTAGTTTTTAAAAAGTATTTTAGCAAACGCAGTTAATATCCATCTATAATGATAATATATGAGAATATTTTAAATTAATTTTCTTCAGAATCTTCACATGATAAGCATAATAATGTACTTTTTTCTGCACGAGCTGATATAGTATACAAAAGGAAGGTCCTGACATTAATCACAAATACTTTTTTAGAATGAATTCCAACACATAAACTTTTATTATCCTCCAGTTGTTACACTTCCTTACTTTAACTATCTTTCAAACATGATGGTCAGAGTATATAGAGGGATTCATAACTTAATTAAACAAAAATTCAAATACTTAAAGTGGTGCAGAAGTATTGACATACCTGGTACAAAGAAATTTAGTTAATACATGTATACAGGGTGACTGACGAAAAACCTTTGGTGCTGTATCTCGCTTATTTTTGATCCGATTTGAATAAATAAAACATCAAATTAAATGAGTTTTAAAAGACTTTAATATGAACTGTACTGATATTTTTTCTTGCAGCCAGGTTTTGACAAAAGACAATCAACTTTTTTTTTCAAATTGCACTGTATATATATTTTGTACTGATCCGCAAGGAGATTTTTTTCTGAATCTAAATTTGTAAACGATTTTATCCATTCATCAAACCAAAGTCGAGAAATTGAGGATTAAAAAAAATTAAAAATCAAATACCCATAGTAAACAATATACAGAGCCTATTCCAAATGTCAAAAGTGACAGTGTCAGTCATTGGTACAATACTGCAATGATTTTTAATAATTTCATAATAAAAATGTTGCAAGATTTCAAATACTGAAAAACGATTTCTGTAGAAGCACAAAATTCTAGTACAGTGTTTGAAATATTGCAACATTTTAATTATGAAATAATTAAAAATCGTTGCAGTATTGTATCAATGGCTGTCACTGTCACTTTTGACATTTAAAATAGGGTCTGTATATTGTTTACAATGGATACTTTACTTTTTATTTATTTTTTTAATCCTCAATTTCTCGACTTAAGTGTGATGTATGGATAAATTTGTCTACAATTTTATATTCAGAAAAAAAATCTCCTTGCGAATCAATAAATATACAGGGTTATTCACGCTATACGGCACGGAATATTGTGGCCAAAATACGTGACTTTCAAAAAGTTTCACTTTGGGGATATATGGGGGTCTATTAGGGCTACTTTTTAAAATTGCTTTCAAAATATACAGGGTGTCCCAAAAACCCTAAAAGTATCAAAGTTGTGTTTTTTTAACGAAACACCCTGTATTTTATTGCATTTTTGGATCCTTCGATTAAAATAAGTGTGTGTTTTAATAAGGTTTTTATTACTTAAACCTTAAGGTTTTTGAAATAATTTGAATTTTGTAAAAATTTAACCTAATTTTCATGTTTCAAATACTTAAAAAGTAATTAAGTTATGCATACCAAATTTACACTGAAATGTAACAATAGATCATATTTTATTTTCCAAGTATAATAAATTTGACATCTTATACCGGGTGTAAAAAAATTGGACTTAAACAAATGAGAACTTTAAATGGCTATAACTTCATTTATTTAAATGGAACGCTATATTTATTAATTTATCAGCAAATGCACGTTTTAATTACCTATCAAATGGTATTTATATCTTAAATGTTAAGTCTTGTCGTTTTTACAGAAAACGCCAAAATATTGTTTATTGCACCGTTTTAGTACTTTTTAAGTAAAAATTTTAATGTATCTAGTTTTCTATGGTATTTAAAAACGTCAGATAATTAATTTAGTATGCCACTTTAGTTTAAAAAGCCTGTCTTTTGTTATAGTTGTCTTATTTTGCATTTTTGTGTTAGATCGTTAGTAATCGGTATTGTTTGAACATCGCTGTTGTATTTTTTGGTAAAAAATGAAGATTTACTCAAAAGAAGGGGGTATTGGCATTATCTTTATGCTTGGAGAATGTCATCAAAATTGTTTATTGGCTTGTCGAGTTTATACTTAAAGGTTTCCCGAAAGAAATCACCCTAAGCCAGCTATTTTTGAGAGACTATTAAACCAGTTTAAAGAAATTGGAAGTGTCAGTTATAAAAACCCCAGTATAAGAAAATCTGTGCAAATTTTAATTTTTTACTATTAAATACAACAACGATGTTCAAACAATAACGATTACTAACGATCTAACACAAAAACGCAAAATAACACAACTATAACAAAAGACAGGCTTTTTAAACTAAATTAACAGACTAAATTAATTATCTTACGTTTTTAAATACGATGAAAAACTAGATACATTAAAATTTTTACTTAAAAAGTACTAAAACGGTGCAATAAACAATATTTTGGCGTTTTCTGTAAAAACGAGAAGACTTAACATTTAGGATATAAATACCATTCGATAGGTAATTAAAACGTGCATTTGCTGATAAATTAATAAATATAGCGTTCCATTTAAATAAATGAAGTTATAGCCATTTAAAGTTCTCATTTGTTTAATTCCAATTTTTTTACACCCGGTATAAGATGTCAAATTTATTATACTTGGAAAATAAAATATGATCTATTTTTACATTTCAGTGTAAATTTGGTATGCATAACTTAATTACTTTTTAAGTATTTGAAACATGAAAATTAGGTTAAATTTTTACAAAATTCAAATTATTTCAAAAATCTTAAGGTTTAAGTAATAAAAACCTTATTAAAACACATACTTATTTTGATCGAAGGATCCAAAAATGCAATAAAATACAGGGTGTTTCATTAAAAAAAACACAACTTTCATACTTTTTGGGTTTTTGGGACACCCTGTATATTAGGAAAGTAATTTTAAAAAGTAGCCCTAATAGACCCCCATATATCCCCAAAGTGAAACTTTTTGAAAGTCACGTATTTTGGCCACAATATTCAGTGCCGTATAGCGTGAATAACCCTGTATATATACAGTGCAATTTAAATAAAAAATGTTGATCGTATTTTGTCAAAAACTGGGTGCGAGAAAAAATAACAGTTCAGATCCTATTAAAGTCTTTTAAAAATGGTTTAATTTGATGTTTTATTTATTAAAATCGGATAAAAAATAAGCGAGATACAGCACCAAAGGTTTTTCGTCAGTCACCCTGTATAATTAAATGTATTTTGAATTTTACAAATACATGCAGATATATTGAACCCATTTTTATTTTGCTTTTTGTTTCTTTGAATTTCGTGTGTTGATCTAGACTGTGACCTATTTATATCTTATATTTGTGTTTATATTCTTAGATACCATGGCTGGTTGAGTGGTGTTAAGAATAGTGTATTCTCAATTACCTCTATATTCCCAATTATACCATTATTATAGCAATACATTTGTTTAATTAGTCTTAATTAGAATTAATGAATAACTGTGCTATATGTAATATGGTTTTCCATCTAACATCTTACAATAGTTCGCCTTTGCAATGTGGAATTAAAATATTTGTTATAATTAGTCGGGATGTTAACGACTCGGGTTCTGGAAAGATGCTCAGTATTGTGGAAAAACTGTTTTACTGTTGTTTCAACAATTTTATAAGTTCCATCCATTGATCTTAACTGTATTAGATTATTGTTCAATATGCGCACAAGAGTGCCTTAACAATATTATGCTTCTTGCATTGCGTGTATAATAAGATCAAATTAGAAACATTTAAAAATCAATTTTATAATATTTTAAAGAACTGAATTCAATAATACTAATACAAAATTATACAACTTGATCAGGAAAATGTGGCACTATGCAATGATTTATTAAAACTGTAATAATAACATTAATCTTATTAATATTATTTTGCATAATGTCCTGCAATAAGAAGATGACAATCAGGTTATGGATATTTTTATTTTAAATAAAATAGATCTTCAAATTGTCAGGATCGAGGATCGTGAATGAGTGGATAGAACAAAGGGTGAATGTGGCGGGATGGATGCATGAAAAGGCGAAAGAGGTGGAAAGGCAAGAGGACAAGGGTGTATGGAGAAGAGTGAGTACAATGAGGATTACAAGGAGTGACAGGTACATGGAAGGAGGCCAAGGTACCTGGAGGATAATCGCTTCGGAAGGGAGAAAAGAGTGACCTTGGCAAGAGCGAGATGCAGGGCATACGAAAGAGGGAGGAAGAGATGGATGGGGGGAAAGATACGGGGAATGCGTGTTATGTAAAGAAGGGAAGGATAGGTGGGTACATTTGGCAGAGGAATGTAAGGGAGTGAATGCGGAATGGGTGGAAGGTTGTAGAAGGGTTATGAAATGGATGAGAGAAGATGGGGCCGAGTAATGATCCTGAGAATGTTGGGGTGGGAAGAAGAGAAGCAGAAAAAAAGAAGAAAAAAAAGAAAGGAAAAAAAAGAAGTATATAAATTTTGTATGCCAATAAGGGTGTTTTTTTTCAAAGCAAATTATCTGTCTTGGAGAGTAACATTAAGCAATTTTGATGATGTTACCTAGATCTGATTGGCTTAAAACGAATATGACTTCAAGGATGTTATACACAGAAACGACAAGATACCAATACAGACTGAAGAAGAAGTATCTGTTCAACCTTCAAAACGAGGAAAGACCTAAGGGCATCTAGATTAAATTAAAATATGTTTGTGGTCTGTTAGTCATCATGCTGAACAACTGAATATATTACCATACACATTTAACTGTTTATTATCAGAATGTACTTGTGAGTGAATCTAATATACAAAACCTTTATATGGCATTTTCTTCTATTACAATACATGATATAAAACTATACTATGCTACTACTGTCTTCTTCATTCCTTCTCCACCCTCTTTCCAATACCAGTCTCGTTAGTATCTTTACACACTTCTATACCCAACCACCCATCCAACCCCCTTGCATTCCTCTGCTAGGTTACTCCACATATCCTTCCCGTCTTTACACAGCACACATTCTCCGTATCCCTAGCCCATCCCTCTCGCCCTTACCAGGGTCACTTCTCTTCTAAAATGATTATCCTCCAAGTATCTTGGCCTTCTCCCATGTACTTGCCACTCCCTATAGCCCTCATTATATCCACTCTACTCCATACATCTTTGTCTCTTTTGTCTCTCCACCTCCTTCACCTTCTCATGCTTGGGAGCAGGATGGGTCCTGACACATTCACTCAAGCCACTTCTTCACGAACCCCTCTGACAAACCCACCTTCTCATACATTCTCCTCCTTTCTGCTCTCTATTTACCTACTCCTGTGTCCATGCTTCCATACCTCCTTCGTTAATCTTCCCTCATTTAATCCCCACAGTTTCATTTCATACCCGGCCACTCTTCTTATCGTTTCACTCCACTCACTCTCCCTAATCTTTTTGTGAAGTAGTATCTCCTGACCCCCATACTTCTACCCCATACAACAAGATCAGTCTCATGTACACATCCCATAGGTCACAGATTACTCTCGCACTGTCATTCATCCATCCATCTCCATTTTTCTCTCACCACCCCAACGCTTTCCTCGCCTTCCTCTGCACCCACTTGATATGCTCCTATATACATAACTTTGGAGAAGTTGGAGAGGGAGAGAGAAATGAGAAGAGGGGGTAGAAGGGGGGGCGCTGGGTAGGGGTAGATATGTAATTAGTATGTAAGAAAGATGATATGTGTAATGGATTATATGCCAATAAAGGTCTTTTTTTTTTACATAACCTGTTAAACGTAAAGCCCAAATACATTCACCCTCTCAATTACCTCTTTCTACATTTATTCCTAAATCTCATCCACTTCGTTTTTCTAACATTTTTTTTTCTTCATTGAACTGTAAAAATATACAAGTATACTAATAGTTAAGTCGAACAAAATAATTACAAATTCACAAATACAAGTATTACAAAAAATATATATGTACATCAATAACAACACATGTATTCTATAATTTTAATTTACAACTAAGATCACATAATGGAGTCACAAGTAGCTGTAAAGTCTGATATATTACATTATTCTTTAAAAATGATTTTATGTTCCATTTGAAAGTAAGGAAGTAAGTTTTGTAGTTAGGTGTTCATGTACGTCACTATTTAGTAAAAGGCTTGATAAGATTTTATGGGTATTTAGTAAAATTTTATAGATATATATCGATATAATAGTCATTATTTTATTAACTGAATAGTTGAGGCTGTTAGTTGTTGAATGTTCATATTCTAATCACTTTGGTAAATTTTCGTAAATAAATATCGTATTTCATTTACGAAAATTTACCAAAGTGATTACATTATTTTATTGTTTTTGAAGTGGTCTTTACAAGAATCTGTCGGTTTTAAGTTGTATATTAGTCTAATTGCTCATTTTTGTAGAATAAACAGTCTTGTTATGTTTCTGCTTTGTCCCCAAACGATTATATTATACCCAAGGACTGAATGAAATAACGCATAGTATACATTAAGCAGAGCTGCCGAATTAAGTTTTGACTTTAATGATAATAAATTAAAGTAAATTTTGTTACTGAGATATTCTATGTTTTTAAACCACGTAAGATTTTTATCAATAATGGTTCCTAAGAATTTTATTTATGATGAGGTGTCTATATTCCTCTGTTTATTCTAAAAGTGATGTTCATGCTCAAATTGAAAACATTAATATTAAATTTAATCATGTGACAAATCTAGAAAACATATCAAACAATAAAACAATTACCTGCAAAAAACTGAGTAATAATTTTATTCATTCATTATACTGCACCATTTTTCCACACTTAATTATAACCTCATAATTAAGATGTCTCAGATTCCCTCATAATGGAAAATAACTTGAATAACACCAGTACTAAAATTATGCAATTTACATGATATCAGAAACTACATCCCTTTTTCTATAATAAATAAGTTTGCCAAAACTTTTGAGATCATTATTGGTGAGAAAATATATGCTAAAGTTGCATGGTTTTAATCGATCTACATTAATCAATTAATCAACTTATTATATTTTACTAAATATGTAGCATGTCATTTTGATTACAAGTCGATGTTATCCATACTGATTTTTGCAAAGTTAAAGGCTTAGTTAATCACAACCATCTCTTAACCCTTTGGGTACATTTTACGAGTGAGATTCGTCATCTGCTTAATTGTGCGAAGTTACGGTTGACGAGTCTGACTCGTCATCTGAATTGAAGGCAGGCGTTGATCGCAAACAAATTCCTGACGTTTGTTTATGACACCTAACAGTTGCAAATAAAGCAAATTCGAATTATCTTTATAATTACCCCTTTTTTTTTGTAGTTTTCAGTAACTCAGGATGAAATGAAAGAATATGTTGCATTATGTATTATGTCTCAAGTAAAAAAAAAATCTAAATTGAGTTCATATTGGTCAAAAAGAAGTATTATAAACCAATTTTTGCAGCCACTTTGTCACGGGATAGGTTTTTTGATATCTCAAGATTTCTTCACTTTACAGACAACTAAAAGTTGGATAGAAATGATACAATTACAAAAATCAGAAATCTAGTAGATTAGATTATCTGAATAATACATTCGAATATCTATACTTCAGAGACTACCACTAGATTAATTTCTCATGAAATTCAAAGGTCGTTTGACTATATTCAGATCAATCCATTGAAAAATCTATAGACTTTGTAATCCATGCAGCAACAAATTAAATCCGTTTTATATGCGTAGAAATCTATAAATAATTCAGTACTTAAGGGGTTAACTAAACTCAGAGATTGGGGCTTAGCTGAAAATCTTGTCGGCTTACTCAATTCTTATATCCCCGACAGAACCAATTATGTTGATTGTATGAATCATCATTCTAGTGTATTTTATCACTCATGTGTGGTTCCTCAAGGGTCTAACCTTGGACCCTCACTATTTTTGGTATTCATTGATGACATAACCATTAATATTCAATTTCATATACTAATCTTTGCCAATGATGTAAAATTATTCATATTGATGATAAGGGATATTAATGAGTGCATTGTTCTTCAGAATGATTTGATGAAGATTTATGAGTGGAGCAAAGTGATTAAATTTAAATTGAACATTGATAAGTTCAAAATATTGCCATTTTACAGAAAGGCACAACAAATTCAATTTAACTATATTTTGAATAATGTTAACATACAATCTATAAACGTGGTTAAAAATATTAGATATTATTTGATCATGAATTATCTTTTGTACCAGATTATAATTAAATTCATAATGGCTCAATGAAAATGTTGGGTTTTATAAGAACCATTTAAAAACTTGGGTACACTGATCAGTTTATTTGTCGTAAGTTCAAAATTGAAATTTTGTTCTGCAGTAAGGTCAACTTTAACAAGTTGGTCCGTACAATGTTGCTAGTCTCTTAAGCACTGAAAACTCTACTATCAATAAAGCTATATATTAGATTTAGAACTGTATAAAGTTTGAAATATAAACAATTAAATATGTCATTATGCTGATACATAATCTCTTCTTGTGTTTGGGGCCTTTGTCGGATATCCTAGGAATCCGTGGCCTAGTCTATGTGTGTAAACATAAGTCGTCATGACATGAAGCGAGTAACCCTGCAAACTCCTCTTATTCTTTTACTAACAAAGGTGACTGGTTGATTGACAACAAGGCCAATATCCATTAAAAACAAAAAGTCAACTTTTTATAACACTCACAACGGAACAATTTGAATGTATACAAAGAATATTTGTTAAATTTTTATATTGTACTCTTAACCTTACATACTCAGATAATTCCATTATTTGTGATAATATGCTGCATATGTTTAACTTACAATCACAAGATTTTGTAATAGAACTTCTGTAAAAGTACTGTACAAAATATTAAATAAGAATTTTGATCCTCTAAAATATACTCATATTAATTAATATTTTTGAACCCAGAATTTATAGTCGTAACTATGTATCTATTCTTTGTAACCGTAGCAATACAAATGTGTACTACAATTAGCTAATCAACACTATGATGCACCACTACAATGAGTACAACTAATATTCCAGTGATATTGATATTTATGTTACTAGTTTAAGTGAAGTTTTATTGTAAAATGTATGTATTAGATTAGAATTTACTCATTGTAAATAATTTAATAAAGTCTTGTTTTCTTATTTTTCTTTTTTTGTACACCTAGTTATAATTACTTACGATATTATTGTAAGTTTTCCATATAATAGGATGTCAATATGTTTGGAAATAAAGTATTATTATAAAATTAAGCAAAGTAAAAAAAAATCTCTCAAAAATTCATGAATGTAAATTTAAGTTTTATTAGGTATTTTTTGTCAGAAATAAATACATTTAATTACACATTTTTTAAGTATAGCAACAAAGTTATATAATAAATAATTGCATCAATAATAAAATATATAATTTTAAATTTTATAGATATTTTCACAAAAAGTTTATAAACTTCTTGATTTGTGAAAAAAAAACATAAATCAAAACTGTTGACATTTTATACAAAAACTATAATACACTATCTGGAATTTCTCTAAACAATAATTTTAAATAGACACCACCAAATAATACACTATTTGGAATTTGTCTAAACAATAATAATATTTAATAGACACCTGTGTCTTTAGAACATGCAAGGTTTTGTGATTCTAAAATAACATTTTATAATGTTTAAAGAAAATCACATTGGTTTTCCCCAAGTGGGATAGATAAAATGTATGAAACATTATATTACATCCAACCATAATATAGGAAAAATTAATCCAAAGAGATAGATTAGCACAGAAAATCAGAGAGCTTGTAATCATCATTTTCAAAAATTTGTATGAGTTTTATCTTAAATTTTCCATGTTTTTTACCACTGTATATTAATGATTTTTCAACATTAATAATTTATGTTCGACTATGGTTTCGACTCTGTATAATTCCAGCCTATTCCAACTAGTGTAATTAATTGAATTTCTTCCTTAATCTTCACGGTGTTCACTTCGTGGTACATTTTAAATTTTTTAAATAAAGAAAACATAACTTTTTTATACCACTTGTTATTAATAAAAATGTAATAAAAAGTGGTATAAAAAAGTTATGTTTTCTTTATTACAATAATCGAATTTCATTGTAAATAACTACCTGTAGTTGTCTGTATCTATATAATAATATATCTTGTAATTCATAAATTCACTTGATAAAGGCTTGAAGGAGTTAAAACTACAGTCGAACATAATTTATTAACCCCTTTCCGCACAATTATTTTAAAAGCAGTTTCACATGCCTGAGATATCTCGCACGTTTTTTAATGTTGAAAAATAGAAAATTGTGTTTTATTTCATCTACATTCGAAAATGTAATACTATATAATAATGGCCACTACCGTCCTGTTCCTTTAACATTCCTCTGCATGTCTATATACTTCTTTCAAACTCCAAATGTTTTTGAAGGCTTCGTCACATTGGTATTTTAGTGTTAGAGGTTATTCTAAGTTTTTGATAAATCAAATTTAAATATAATTGTACATTTCAAATAGATCATTATCGATATGTAACAATAACTAAGTTATTGATTATGACCACTTTGTACTTGAAATATAAATGTAATGTTTAAATAAATAACTGAAGTAAGGAATAAACTGAGTTTTAATTCACTTCACATAAACTCCAACAGATTTCTAGAAATTTCATGTTTTTAAATCTCTACGAAGACCTATACTTTAAGGTACCATTAAGAAATTAATTTATTTATTCAGTGTATACTACAAAATAGTCAAATTAATTAAAAAAAATGTACACTCTCATAAAATTGTCGGAGCACAATTATAACTTATTTTCTGTCATTTAGAAATATCATTTTTTTAATGGAAAAATCCTTATTAATAAATTACTTAGCTAAAAATTGATTGCAATTGAGTATTTATAGAAAATGAAACTAGAGTATGCATATTAATTACATATTTTAAGTAGCAGTACTTACAAAATAAAGCAAAATTTTAAATACTCATATCTTTAAAGTACACCAAAAGTGTACTCGTGCTGGTTCAGATTGTTTCAAGATGAGCATTTTTATCATTGTATAATTATTAATTTGTAAATTGATTTGCATGGATGATCATAGGAGTTCTTTAACAAGCTTTAACTTATATGTTTATTAATATCTATTATATGTAAGAAAGATGGTTAAAGATTACACACGCATACGAATATTAATGCGATATAGAAATAACAAAAAATATAATTTTGATGACGAAAAGCACTTGTTGTTACATTCCATATTTTTACTTTTAGTTTCCTGACATGTGTTTCGAACTTTGCAGTTCATTATCAAAGGTAATAGTAAATGTAAAACGACAAATTGTACAATATATATACTAGTTATCGTGCGAAATACCTGCAATTATGGTGTTAACATGATAACACGATAACAACTGGTATAAGTATATATATTGTACAATTTGTCGTTTTACATTTAGTATAACCTTTGATAATGAACTGCTAAATTCAAAAAACGTGTCAGGAAACTGAAAATATAAATATGGAACATAACAAGTGCTTTTCTTTATTAAACTTATACATCCAGTTCCATCAAGAATGTATCATAACAAGCATTACCTTTATTAAAAAACAAAATGATAAATTAAATACCAGTTTAGTTGGTTCTTGTAAAAACAGGCTTTAATTTATTAACTTACTAATTAAATTTAAGAAAAAAACATTTGTTATTAAAAAACAAAAACATTTTAATTGTAACGGTCATAATCGACAAATTACACCAATAAATAATCTCATCAAAACAACAACTTACCCATCAGTTTTACGTTTATTCACGTGGACTTTTTTTCGCAGCAAATTCATGCACTCGGCCTTCGAAGGGGGGCCCCAACATACTCCTTGGTCTAGATCGCAGTAAGCGTCAATTGGCTCCATGTTTATAAAAATAAAAAAAACAAATAAAAACCGTATGATCTTTTCAACGTGCGTGCCTTGATTCTAACTTTCCTAACTGCCACTAACTGTCACTGAATTTGAATCACTATGTTTCATTTTGTACATATAGATGTCGCTCAAATTTGACGAACTTAATTATTAATACCGTTACTGAAATATAATACATTTTATTTTATTAATTATATAGCAACTCTGTTGTAATAATATCTAAATAAATGTATATTTTTTATTTTAATTTCTTATTTTAATTTTAAAAAGCAACGCATAATATGTAAATAATAAACTTATTCATAGATGGCGCTAAATACATAATTTTTTTTTATTTATTAATCGATGTTGACAAAATATAAATAAACAGTGTTTTTTTAATTGTGGGGTTTATTAATTTTTATGTAGTTGTTTATAACAGAAGATAAGTCGGAGAAAGTGTCAACAAGGGCCTCTATTTCCTATGATTAGAAGCCAACCTGGGCAAAACTCCTAAGTGTAGTTTTACTTTCAATTTACAATCAATATCAATGTTCAACTATAAGGCAAGTAGAGTAACGTATATATTTTGATGTAACTAGATTAATAGCGTATATGTTAAGTATGTCTAGATCAGTTTAAAACATACATTAGGTTTAAAAGTGTCCGATATGTTTGTGATTTTGGGTTTAGGTGTTGTAATTTTGGTTGCCTAAACTCTATGGAAATAATTAGTTTATTCTGACGAAATATTTATTAAAGATAATTAGTCATATACTCTACAATAATATAATAAGATTTTATTTAACCTACTTTATAATTCAAGTGTGAAATAACTCTTAATGTGAAGACAGTAAATTGTAATTCAAGTATTATCACTTTCTTCACAAATTGTTTTTATTCACTAGATGTACATTTTGAAACACGAAGTGTTCTTTATCAATAGTTAACATAACAGTAGTTAATATTAAAAATAAATCTTAATCTAAAACTTTTCAATAGAAGTAGGAACCTGAGTAATTTCAAAATGTATGTTGTTTCAGGCCCATTGTATAATCTAGCATCTAATTCAATTTATTTTCTGGGCAAATATACAGCATGTAATTCGAAACGGACTTCCTCTTTAATTTCGCCGTTTTAAATTTAAGATATCGATTTATTAATTAAACACAGTTATATTTCTTACTTCACTATTTTATTTTATTACTAAATGTACATTTCGAAGACTATATTATAAAATAGTGAAGTAAGAAATATAACTGTGTTTAATTAATTAAGATATTGATTTGAAATTTTGTAGGGTCATACTATCAGTAATTTGGAGTTCAATGGTTAATTAGAATATTTACTTGCAAATATCATATATTTAAATATACTTACACCAACATTTTTATGAGGAAGATGATATAAGAATATAGTAATGATTATATTATTATAATTCTCTCTATAATTAGTCATTTGTATGAATCAAAATTTATATTTAACGCAAATAATACTATGTATTGGGTAAAAGTGAAACCTCACCTGACGACAATAATTTTCAAGAACGATCTGAAATTAATATATGGATGGGACTACTATGTTGCAGAAGTATTGAACCAATTGTTTTCGATGTGTAGCTAAGTGAATTTAGATTTTTGCAATTTTTAGAAAATAATATTGAAGAGTGTGGATAATATATGACCTGTAAGATTACTTTATTTGATTCCTCTCTTTCTTTTCTTTTTTTTTTAAACTCCACTTACTTTAACGATAATGATTATAAACCTTGAGAAACTTGATAACGCCGTAAGAGGTACAATTAAATGAATGAATAATTAATAACACTTTAAACACTAATTATAGTTTTATGTATCTAGTTGTATTTTTAACATTTCTTGTTATTTCTACTAATATAAATTCTCTAATCTTGGCCTATTTGATAGAAAAATATTTTCTGACAAATTTCTGAATCAAATTGTTACAACTCGCTTAATTTTTGAATACAAATTCTTGATTCCTTACTGTACAAGTAAACATTTTAAGCATATTTATTACTAGCCATACATTTCTTAAAGATGGCTTTTAATGAGAGTACTTCTTCGTTATTATAGAAAACGATTTTCTTAAGTTATTCAATTTTCAGTTAAAGTATACCACAGCTGGAACTAACTACTTCATCGTTTTCTTTAATAGATTAGATCATTGAAATAAACAACTTTTAATTTACCTGTTCAAGTTTTTTGATACGGATATACCACTTTCCTCATCCTTTATACAATTTTATCTGGCTCATACCACGTCGTCTGAAATTTCGCCAATAATTCATAATAGATAGATAGATAGTATTTATTTATCCATTGTACTAAAATAAAATTCAAAATACATATATAAAAATACTGTCTTACAAAAATTTTGATTGTACATGGAAAGGCTCAAGTTCATAAAAATATGATCTTCACTCTTGCCTACTGTTGCCTTGATGGCACTGCTGCCACATGAGGTTTCTTTGGTGGAGGTTGTTCCGCCATTTTCTTGCCAAGTTTGGCTTATATTCCTCTACAACAATAAGTCTTATTAAGACCAAAAAACAGATCACTTGAAATTGAAGAAACTACTCTGGCTAATACCTCGACAGACATTGACAGAAATAAATACATTCAAACTAGTGTCGAGGTACGAGTATTAGCCACATAAGTAGTTGTATCAATAAGTGGTTGGTTTTGTAGTCTTAGTAAGGCTCATTGTTGTAGATTTACGAAATACTTTCCGCATTTAAAATTATTAGTTCATTTTCTACAATAAACTTTAATACATTTTATGATTTAACTTCGCCGATGTTATTGGTTGAATAACCAATAATATCGGCGCTCGGTCGCCATAATTTTCTTTCGCATCTAAGCATATAATTCAGCTTCCTGTGTAAACGTAACGAAACAGGGGCGCGGGTTGTACAACAATCGGTAGTCTGGCTTAGAAATTTAGTCACTGTACATCATTTTCCCGGAGTGGACCGCCTGTTGTGTGTGTGAGAGTTTAGCAAAAAAATGTGATTCGCCGACTGCATCGCGTAGAAGATTCTGCAATATTCGAGGTTTTAGTCACTTAAATAAGGCGCCAAGCATTCCTCCCATTCGAAAGTGGATTAAGAAGTTTGAAGATACCGGTACAACTCTGGAAATACCAAAAACGGATAGACCAGGAAAAAAACACCATTACACGGTTTTTAATGCACAATGACCTAAAGCTTCACCCCTATAAAACGCAATTGGTATAAGACTGAAAGCCCAGGACACCGGTTGAAAACTTGACTTCGTAAACCAGGCAGTTTTTATTCCACGGACGGGTTCTCCACTTGCGACCAACAGTGGTCCTCCTGAATTCCAGGATACTTGCTGACATTAACTATCAGAAATTTCCTCTAAATGAATGGATAAATAAATAATATAAAGCAAAATATAATCGATTCCGGATGTAGAAGATGATGCCAGCGTCTTAACATGAAGGATTCTCATACCTTCTTTGAGTGGAGGAACGTATTTATAATATGAACTCTGGCCCGTGCTTCTTTCATCCAATATTTTATCTATGTTTTTTGTAATATATCTGTTTCCAAATGTATTTTTTAAGGAAGATATACAAAGAATAAAACAACAACAACAGCAACCTGTAGTGACATCTCCCAGTGCAAGGACCAAGCCTTTATTTGCATATACGTATCATGATATGTTATAGATATAAATATACAGGGTCGCTGATATGTACGGAAACAGTCGAATATCTCCTAAAGTAAGAGAGCTAGCGAAAAATGCTAAGATACAAAAGTTTAGGGTTTTTTAAAAACTATCAGAATAAAGATAAATTAAGTATACAGGATCAGTTAAAAAGTCAGTTCCATATTTCAATTCATCTCGAAATTCTACACAAAATTGGTATAGCACAACATAAGGCTAAACTTGACTGTTTTAGAGATATCTAACTTTGAAAATCATATACGTTTTACTTAAACGTATCATTTTCGCGCTAAAATTATCCAATCAGAAGTAGTTTTGTGTGTAATGACGCAGCGTTGTTATGGAGATTTCCATCTCCATAACAATGCTGCGTCCTACTTAGCTTTGACAGGTAACTTGATAGCTAACTATGTTTCTATAATTTATAATAAAAATGATTTTCAAAGTTCGATATCTCTAAAACGGTCAAGTTTAGCCCTATGATGTGCTATACCAATTTTGTGTAGAATTTCAAGATGAATTGAAATATGGGCCAATATATGGGGTGTTCCATTAAAGAAAAAGTAAGTTTGTTTCGTCCTGACTTTTTAACTGATCCTGTATATTTAATTTATATTTATTCTGATAGTTTTTAAAAAACCCTAACACTTTTGTATCTTAGCATTTTTCGCTAGCTCTCTTACTTTAGGAAATATTTGACTGTTTCCATACATATCAGCGACCCTGTATACAAACATACGAGCAATCATAGGGACTTTACTAAGTCAAAACTATGTTACACCTAGATTGCATCCCTTGAGACCATCCTATATCCCCGTGCCACTCGCACCCCGGCAGCCAACACTTCCTTCTTGATGAAGCACTTCTCCATGGGTCTGGATGTCCAATGTTCAGGGAGCTCCTCTTATTCAGGAACAGGACCTTTAAAAATGACGAAATACCTCCAGGCACTAATGCGTCGATATTATTGAGGCCCACTCCTAGCTTCTTTATGATGATGTTCTATGGTCTTCCCTTTGTGGCTGCCTCCACCTCTTCCTGGAAAGCCATTTCGCTCTTTTGCATGCCTTGATCCTCAAATATCAGAGAATCATTGGTCTGGTATACCAGCCCCGGTTTCTCCATCCCCACTACCTAGTCAGTTATTCTGAGTAGCGATTCTGAATCTGCCGGCTTAAGGTCTATAACGGTGCGGAATTTGCCCCGACCATCATCGGCTCTTCTTCAATAAACACCTTGAGGTCAAGTCGCTTGATTATTTCGAGAATCAGGTCTTCCCCTGCTTTCCCCCAATGGTAGGCCTTAGTAATAAAGTCCTCCTCCTCCCTCTTTCTGATTTAAATGGCCACGACTCTTTCCCTGTAGCCGGCGAACCTGTCTCTTATCCTGGGTGGATTGAGCTCGCTGTCAATCACGATTTCCATATTCTATTCGGTCATCGTTGCCTCGAGTAGGTCGTGGGGACACCTGTTCAAGTTCACATGGATCACTCTGACTGGTTGATGCCCGTTCTCCACTGATCCGAACCTGACCTACCCCTCACCCCGCCATGCCTTTTCTGCATACTTAGATCATGCGTCAGTCTCCCTTCTCTTCCCTAGCACTTCCTTTAAGGAACTGCACTCTTTCAACACCGTGAAATATTCGGCATTAATACTAAAGTCCTGACACGGATCGCATCTTTAACCCGCTGCGCATCTTTGCTTCAGGTAGCTCTGCTCGTCGCAAGTCTTGCAGTGTTTGGCACGATCGGACCCCTTGCACTACGCTGCCGGATGCCAGAAGCTCCTTCATCTTCGGCAGCTGGTTTATCCGGCCAGGCCTGGGTCTTTCCACTAGAGCTATTCTCAGGCCGCTACTGTGTTCATACAACACTGAACAACCCCTTTTCGCCGATTAACTCTTTTACTGTCATAGCGGTATTATTTTGAATATCGCTGATGATGCAAGTATCTAATTTCCCCGAAGCAATAGTAAAGGGCAATTCATGTCTTCCAAAGAGAGTTGGTACAATCAAAATAAGTTGGCCCCAAACAGAGCAAAATCAAATTGTATGATTATAATAAACCAATCACTCTAAAATAAAATTCCATCATTTTAAATTGAAATCAATACAGCAGCATATGCGTAAAGTTCTTGTGTGTTTTTGTAGACGAAACTCTCAGCTTTTCACAACAATCATGTATGTAATGTTATTAGTCGCGTATGTTACGGTTTAAGAGTATACTCAATCAAGAATGTAGCTAAAATCTTTTACTACTCAAATATATATTATCACCTACGCTACTGATTGATATTTTGGGGAAGTTGTGTGAGTGTTAATTGTGTGTGTATCAGAATCTTGAGTAAATAAAAATACTTTGACAGCCGCAGAGGAGTATTTAGGAATAATAACATTTTAACATTATGTGCGATATATATTTTTTAGTGTATCAAGTATCTATGGAAGCACAAGGAGAAATTTAAAGATCGCGTTATGCAAAATAACACCAGACATGGCCAAATGTTTAAAATCATAACTGTATATCAAAAAGGGACTGTGTATTAAATTGTATAATCCATTACCTGAACACCTAAGAAATTAGCAGCATCATTTGCGGTTAGAAAAACAAAATTATATTCTTTTTTATGTACATGTAAACATAAACTTTGGATGATTTTTTTTTAAATGTTGAAAACTTAATGTATTTTATATGTATTATGACGTTTTCTCGTACAGCCATTTTTTTGTAATATTTGTCTTGGAAAAATAAATGTATTATTACTATTATTAATGATATCGTCGGGTCTGGTGACCTCCGAGAATTTTATCTCGTCTACTCCTTTGCTACCTCGAGTCACTTCGGCCCTTGTGCTTTCTATCAATTCGTTAATTCTTTTGGCTAGTCCCTCTTCATCGCTGCACTTTTCAACCTCGAGTACCGATCCGTACCAATTCCATTTGGCTTCAACCATGACCTTTGTGGGTCCTTTGGGCGCCTCTCTTGAAGCATTGCCCGCGGCCTTGCTTCGTACCGGTGTTCTACTAACTGCCTTGTGATTCAGTGACTGCAGCGCGAAGAAGATTCTGCAATATTCGAGTTTTCCGTCACTTAAATATGGCGCAAAACATACCTCCCATTCGAATATATTTGAAGATGTTTGAAAATACCGTTACAGCATTGGCCGGTTTTAGTATAATTGTCTCCGCATTATCTGAAAGACTGTGGACCTCGCCTCGGAGCTTTTCATAGACCTGGTGATGATGAGATGGTGAGCAGGTTTTTTGAAAAAAAATAAAAATTGAAAATTTTGACATTTTTTTCCAATTGCAAATAAACTATTAAAGTTACGTGAAATTTATATCAGAAATAATTGTAGAGAATTCAAAAGTGAACAATTTATTAAGGATAGCTTTTTTGCGCAAACCTCATAGTTTCCGAGAAAAATATAGGGAAAGTACTATGATGGCATCATCACCATTTTTATGTCTATAATAGGTACAATAAACATTAAATGAGATTAAATAATAAAACTATGATAATCTCTTTATAATTACCAAGACTTAAGGTAAATATTGCTGACGTTATAAAAGAAAACGTGTAAATTAATTTTCATTTCAACATAAACATGCTCACATTACTATTTGCATCTGCTCTGCTCGTCGTTTCGTCAGTGAAAGGCGGTATGTAATTATTTTTTAATTTTGTCGATAAAATAAATTAAATTAATTCTTTGTGATTTCCAAATAAATACTTCTAGATTGCCAATGCAGCGACAGAAACAATATTGGCGTCAAAATTGGAAATAAGCGCTTCATTTTAGAGACGCACTTTAAGGTAATTATAAATTAATCACTTTACGTTGATCGAATTCCTTATTTCATGAGGTTTAATTGTTAATGTTGGCTACTCATCAATCCGCAAATATTTTTTGCGGTATTTTATGAATATAAGTATAAGGGCTTTTATTGTATCTAAAAATTCTAATAACTAAATGTAGACATTTATCCGTAAGTGGAAATTAATTATTATATTATAGAGCATAGATGATAAAATGACAATATACTTTGTAGGGTTCGTTCAATCTCTTCTTAGATCTCCAACTTTTCTGTTCTACATATGTATTATTATATTACCAAAAAAAATGTGTGTATGCGAAAGCATTTAGAATTTCTTGGGCATATTTCAGGCAATCATTAGTTACCTTCAACTAAATTCCCAAAAAGCCATTTTAAAATTCGTAGGTATAGTAAATTTTAATCATCGATTTATTAAAAATTGTGCTACAATATTAGTACCACTAAACAAATTTGGTACAAATAAGAAAAATTGTAGAAATTTGGTTGTCTTATTTGGAATATTTATATGTACTTTGAACTACCGGGCGCGCGATGATTTTTATTTCCAAATTCTAACAACCCACTAAATGTAATGGTTGATGCAGCAAATCACGTAGCATATGCCGTTTTCCAATAATGTATTTCAGACGGCCAATCATTTATTTTTAAGACCTTTTCAAAAACCTAATAGAAGTATTGTACCTATGATCACGAGTTATTAGCTATATTGAAATAAAACAACACAGTTGATAGAGTTTGTTGAATGCTGAAACAGGTTTCACTAAACCGTGATAACGTATTCATATGCCTAATGAAGCAACTGTATGGTGAAACATGTTGCAGTATGAAACCCTCTCAACATATGGGAAACTTTTTAATTATTAATTTCTCAGAAAATTTTATTCTTATATATATATAAAAGTTGGTGCTTGATCTTAAACATACAAAAAAAAAACAAAACAAATGACATACGGTTTTAATCAACAAAAAATTTAATACATAAACTTATTCTTCTGTTAAAATCTCTTATTACATTTTCTAGAATATTGGGATGATTATTTAAATATCTTATACCATTTCTAATTTTATTTTCCAAATTTCCAAAAGGTCTCTCAGAATAAACTCTGTTGTTAACCACCCTCATAAAAAGTATTCAAGTGGATTTAGATCGGGTGAGCAAGCAGGCCATGGAAATCATGAATGTCTTCCAATCAATTTCTCATTAAATTGTTCATTTAAATATTCAACAACATGAACACTATGTGCAGGTGCCCCATCCTGCATAAACCAAAGAGAATTTCTTGTAGTCAAAGGTACATGTCAAATTCATTTGTAGTAAATGTAGCTTCGTCCAAAAACAGGATCCTTTTAGGAAATGTTCTGTCAATTTTTATTTCACCTTGTATCATGAAACAAAATTCAGAACGATTGCCGTAATCATGTTCTTGCAAAGTTTGAACATATTTTGGTTTAAATGCTTTAAACTTATGCGCCGCTTGTACCTTATGTACTGTTGACTTTCCCAATCCTAAACTCCTGATTTAGTACGTTCTTTTTTACAATGCAATTCAAATTTTTGGGTCCTTTTAAATTGCTTTAACATTCTTGACACTTGTGAATAACTGATTCTCCTTTCGGGGTGCCTGCCGTTAAAAATTTCAGCTGCTTCTCTGCAGATTTTATAATTATCGCCACATATTAGCACCAACTCTGTTCTGTCTTGTAAAGTTAATCGCTCTGCCATAAGTTAGGAGACAACAACTCTTAATAAATTACTACTTTATTATTTGTTAATAATAAATCTGCAAATTTATAAAAAATGTTCATTATTTTGCTAATATTGCGTCGCGTGTCATTTGTTTTGCCTTTTTTTGTATGTTTAAGATTAAGCACTAACTTACCAACTTTTACAAGGAATAAAATTTTCTGAGAAATTAATAGTTAAAAAGTTTGTTAAAAAGTATGTTGCATACTTACGTGGACTCGTTGTATATTTAGCAGCAAAATGTTTGACTTATTATTTAGAAAGTCGTAATTTTTATATTCCCTCTTTGTGGCCAAACCTTTCATCGCGGCATTATTTAAAAATTCTGACCGTTTGTCATCTCGAGAAATTACACCATTTGGAATACATACTCCAATTTAGTTTTTTATGCGTTATTTTAAAGTCAGAAAATTAGACGCATTGTCCAGTGTTGGCGTTAGTTTTATACGTCTCAATGAACTCTAGAAGTTGTAAGCAAAAGACAAACAATTAATGAACTTGTTCCTCAAAAATAAAAACACAAAAGTAAAGTTATAACTAAGAAATTTTCCCAATTCGCCTTAACCATACATTGATACTTCACTTAACAAAATTCTACCTTTATTTCCCAATTGTGGAATGTCAAAATATCATTTCTGGCTATCACAACCATGGCAGCACCTTGACCCAGGTTTCAACGTGTGCTAGACCAATAATCTTAATTGATATTCCCGAGGGAATGTACTGAGACATCCACAAGGTAGCAGTTCAAGGCAGTGTCGCATTGAGAGCTGTATTGATGGCCAGGAGGACAAAAGAGAGAAACATGGTGCTTGAACTGCACCCCGACAGCACTCCCTTCTTGATACTTGAGACAATCGTAACAGAACTTGGACCAGGGTAAGCCCGAGTCGTTGCGAACAGCAGAAATGTCTTAGAAGTTAAATTCCTCGAAGACACAACTAGCGTGGATGACATCAAGGCGGCCTGAGGACTACTTTGATGCTGGGAGTAGCCCTCATCGAGGGCCCTAAAGAAAAGATGGCGGAGATGACCCGCGTGGGTCCAATTCGAATTGGGTACACTGCGTATTTGCCACCAGATCGGAGAGACCAATTTAGTGCTGCAGATGTCGTGGGTTTAGCTACAAGAGAGACAAGTGCCGCCGCTGTGGAAAACTGGCCACGAGGAAGAAGCATGCCAGGCGTAACCGACCTGAGCAGAGTAAAATTTGCTTCCTCCAGGCTAATACCAACAGATCCCATGATGATCAATAAGTGATCCCCGTTCGCATCACGGTGTCCCAACAAACAAAACAACATAATGACGCACGACATCTGGATCCGTGATGCCGTAGATAGTTGAGCGTGAGCAGTTGACAAATTTCTTCCCTCTCAAATTGAACCCACAATGGGAAGTCAAGCAGCCTCAGCCGAAGTGACCGCAGAATTCTCAGCTATCACAAACTCGATCACTCAGGAATATGCGCTACTCAAGAATTAATATACGATTGTTATTTGGGGCCTTGTGCTTGTGCAACGTGCCAAAAAGTAAAGATAACTTTATTCTTACTTAGTTTTGCTGTAACATATTCCGGACGTTTTTATTTAATTCCTAATTTTTCGGAACAACTGACCCCATTTACATTTTCGGATCCATATAATTGTAAATTAAAAAAAAAACACATCTAAATTCAGTCCGTAATCTTTTAACACCACATCTGTAAAGTTCTTCAAAGAATATATAATTCTATTCTAAAATAAATACAAAGGCCTGAATATCCCAATAAAAGAGAATTGGCATCGGTCGCTGAAAAACCAATACGAGCGAAGGTACAACCGTAAGCCGTTGCACATAAAGATGGGTTTTTACGCAAAACCAGTGACGTCATGCTCCAGTTGGAAATGCCAGAGACGCACAAAATTAAAATAAGTTTTTCGTACTTAGCAAGAAAACTATCGCTAATTAAAGAT
Organism: Ontholestes murinus; assembly: GCA_963969525.1. Taxonomy (NCBI): domain Eukaryota; kingdom Metazoa; phylum Arthropoda; class Insecta; order Coleoptera; family Staphylinidae; genus Ontholestes; species Ontholestes murinus. The sequence goes on along the minus strand of OZ018393.1, from coordinate 43,193,420 downwards.
TTACACCATGAGAGAGAGCATGAAATTCCCCATTGAAAAAGATGTCAGACATCAGATGTTTTTTTCACCCCCTTTCACAAAATCATACTTAAGGGATACGATTAGGAGAAGGTTCACTTTTTGCCAGTTATCACTGTATACCCATCGACGTCTTACTGTCACATCGCCACGTGTTCAAGTATTCTTCCCTTCTTCTAAATTCTTTAATTTTAATTAATATATACAGGGTTACTGACGAAAAACCTTTGGTGCTGTATCTCGCTTAATTTTGATCCGATTTGAATAAATAAAACATCAAATTAAATGATTTTTAAAAGACTTTAATATGAACTGTACTGATATTTTTTCTTGCATCCAGTTTTTGACAAAAGACGATCAACTTTTTTTTTCAAATTGCACTGTATATATATATATATTTTGTACTGATCCGCAAGGAGATTTTTTTCTGAATCTAAATTTGTAAACGATTTTATCCATTCATCAAATCAAAGTCGAGAATTTGAGGATTAAAAAAAAATTAAAAATCAAATACCCATAGTAAACAATATACAGAGCCTATTCCAAATGTCAAAAGTGACAGTGTCAGTCATTGGTACAATACTGCAATGATTTTTAATAATTTCATAATAGAAATGTTGCAAGATTTCAAAAACTGAAAAACGATTTCTGTAGAAGCACAAAATTCTAGTACAGTGTTTGAAATATTGCAACATTTTAATTATGAAATAATTAAAAATCGTTGCAGTATTGCATCAATGGCTGTCACTGTCACTTTTGACATTTAAAATAGGGTCTGTATATTGTTTACAGTGGATACTTGACTTTTTATTTATTTTTTTAATCCTCAATTTCTCGACTTAAGTTTGATGTATGGATAAATTTGTCTACAATTTTATATTCAGAAAAAAAATCTCCTTGCGAATCAATAAAAATATATATACAGTGCAATTTAAAAAAAATGTTGATCGTATTTTGTCAAAAACTGGGTGCGAGAAAAAATAACAGTTCAGATCCTATTAAAGTCTTTTAAAAATGGTTTAATTTGATGTTTTATTTATTAAAATCGGATAAAAAATAAGCGAGATACAGCACCAAAGGTTTTTCGTCAGTCACCCTGTATTACTTTTTCATTTACATTCTTTCATTGTTAGTCTTTCTATCATTTTTTTGTAATGTAGTATTATCTGTAATAATTTGTTTTTTTCTTTTGTTGTTTGTTTACTTGTCGTTAATATATTTGTTCAATTCGAGCCCCCTAAATTAATTCCTTTACGACTCTAATCTCTTTTGCGCAAATAAATGTTTAGAGTCAGTGTTGATAAAATTAGAGTAAGTAATTGAATAGTTAAAGTCAGTGCGTACGTAGTAAGTTGAACTAGTCAGAAGTTACGTGCAGGTGTTTCTTAATTTTTTTGGTTGTTTACAAGAATCGTAAACATACCTTCGTAACACCTTTTCAAAAGATGGCAGTAAGCAATACCTGTCAATGGTGTATTCGCCCTCTCAGTAGCTAATTTATTGCGGCCGCGGAAGCCAGTTTTAATCTTCATTTTGAAAGGATTTTAATTCTCTGTTAAACATTCACCATATTACCATATATCACCAACGTTTAATAGAACGCTTTAATAAAAGAAATAAAGAGGGTTGATGCTTTCTCTTTTTGCACATAATTGGGACGTCTGTTTACCATTGCTATTGTTAGGATTCAGAAATGGGATAAAAGAACCATTTAACAACATTTTTTCTGAATACGTTTACTGTTCAACGCCTAAAAACTCTGGTTGAAACATCTTTTTCGGTATTTTCTTAGGAAAAAAAAACTTTTTTAAATTAATTTAAAATTAACTTTATATGTTTCATAATAAGTTAAATGAAACAAAACAGAAAAAAATATCCTAAAGGGGTTTAAAAAATTAAAGTTGGGGCGAAATCGCCAGAATGCAGATAGCGGGTTCGTGACGCATTTGTTCACTTTGTGATCTATTACGAACTTTCATATCAGTTCATATGGCGTTCATTGAGCATTAAAAAAGCGTTGAAGTTACCGTTGAGAACAAAATAAGTGTGTTTTGTTGCTCTGCATTTATGATTGATTCTAATTTATTATTATTCATGTAGAAAGGGTTATCAGAAGAGTACGGGAATACAAAATATTAAAACCTCATGCTTGTGTAAATAATAAATTTATGAAACAGCTAGACTACATGGTGATTATTGCATGTGGTTTAGTAAATTTACAATCAAAAATAATAATAAGTAAAATTAAAAGTTATAAAACAGTGTCTAATAATCTAGAAAAATCATTGTTATAATATCTTTGCCATTCCTAATAAATTCATGAAATAATTTTCATCGTAATTAACTTTTATTATTGTTACTTTGTTGTTGGTTTCGAATGAAGGATCTGCAACGCATTAATAACCAATTTTTAAATTTAACATTACCATTTGTAAATGTAATTGTGCTCTGCATTTAGGAGATATGTGAGTGTTTTTTAACAAATAATCAGTTACAGTTTTTAAAGACGATGGACATTTAATCTCAAACACTGCATCATTTGATATACCATCGGGCGAAGCGCCAAATTCTCGATGCTGGTTATTTAATAATAATCCACATAATTTATTTTTATATTAATTGTTTTTCCACGACCATTGTAAGAATCATTTTTATTGATAAATTCTATTAATAATAATAGACCAGCTTGATCTAAAATACACTCCTATTTTTAATGCCATTGTTAATCCATAATCCAATCGTATATAAATACCGCACGTTAGGTAGTTTAAGTTACTTTCGGTTTGAAAATGATACGCTGATGTATTGAAACAACCATTGGTCACCATACAAATAAATAACGGTTATACAAAACAAAGTGAATATTGTGTTTAATTTTATGATTAAATATGTATAACGAAGTAAAAGCCTCCATCGTCAATGAGTTAATCAACGCTAGTGTAGCAGAACAGGCAAAAAAGTATTTTAAACTACATCTAAAAGCCAAATTAGCTTCGCTTAACATCAAGTTCAACCAACAGTGCTTAAAAATAAACGTGACACCAAAATATGCCCAAATTAAAATTAAAACTAGGACAAAAGCAGCAAGAAATGCATTAAAAAATGGAGAAAAAACATGGATAAAGGAAGAAGTAAAAACCTGGTTCCGGAAAAGAAATATCCTCTTTCATTATATTAAAGTCCTACATTTTGAATTGACATCTACATTACACCCAGTAGAGTTCGATCTTTTGACGTGAGAGAAAAAGTAAGCCGCATCGCCCACAAGAAATACGTCACCCAGACTAAAAAACTGCGTCAGAGAAAACAACAGAATCAAAAAATGGAAATATAAACCATCCAATTGAAGCTGAAATTAAGTTCTATCCCGGTGTGGTAAATAATAGTGGTGTCATTCAACAAAAAGGAACTAGACTTTTTAAAACTAGGCCCCAATTATTCTCCACACGTTGTGCCAAAAATTTCTTTGACTGTGAGTACACTAAACACAAAATTGCCAAAATTATAAAAAATTCAAAATTCAGTAACTCAGACAACAAAATCATTGAGTCAATTAAAAACAAGGTAATAGATAATAATTTGATAATTACTAAAGCTGATAAAGGAAACTCAGTTGTTATTTTAGATAAACCAACCTATATTTCAAAAGTAGGGCATTTCTTTAATAGCATAGATATCATTGAATTAAAGGTCGATCCAACTTCTAAATTTCTAAAAGAACTAAAAACCACTACAAATGCATGTAATTCAATTTTTGACCAATTTACAAAAACCCGTTTATTCCCTATGAATCCTAACTCTCCCAGATTGTATGGTTTACTAAAAATCCACAAAGATAATTCCCCGATTCATCGCGTAGTATCTTTCGTTAATTCTCCCGCTCATAAAATAGCATGCCACCTTAATTTCTTATATAAACAGTTAATAGATTTTAGAGACCCAGCATCGATAAAAAACTCAAAGGAACTGACCGATAAACTGACTAACCTCCAAATCCCACCTAACCATAAGTTTGTATCATTCGACGTATCTAACATGTTTGCAAAAATCCCACCTAGAGACTGCATAGAATTAATCAAGAGATCATTTGAAAATTGTAACGTAAACATAACAGTTCAAACAGAATTCATCAATATCCTTGAAATTATTTTAGACAACAATTATTTCACTTTTGAAAACAAATATTATAAACAAACAGATGGACTAGCCATGGGTTCACCTTTGAGCCCATTGCTAGCTGAAATATTTATGTGTAACATAACTAATTTAATTTTAAATTCTGAATTAGGCAAAAATCATATAAAAATGTGGTTTAGATACGTAGATGATATTATAGCTTCCTTTGCAGGTACTAACAGACAACTAACACAATTTTTAAACTATATTAAGGGGGTATTTCTCTTCTGAAGCGCGTTTTGAGAGTAATTTTTAGGAATTATTTCTGTGAAAACTATCAAACCCACAGTATCGGGATTTTTCACTCATATTAAGACATGTTTAAACTAACAATATACATTTTATTAAATTACTTAATCAAAATGTATACAAGTTATGCGCTGTTACGTATGTCGCGGCGCGGGACGCTCGTCCAATCGGGCGCACGGATTATGGCGATGCTAATCGTCTAAAATAAAAAAACAATTTATTTTTTTAATCTATATGAGTGTAGTTATCGTCCGAACTAGAACTAAACAAGTACACATATTTTTATAGAAACGGCAGCTGTTTAAAAATCAAAGTCCAATTTTTCCGAAAAATTTTCAACTAAAACATCAGATTGAAAGTGAAATATACAAGCTATCAAAATAATCCTAGATCCAACCATAAGTGAAGATTCCTTCAATATGTGTGCCAAACGGCAAGTCAATTGGTTCAATAGTTTTTGAGAAAAACGTGCGCCCGTCTTGCAAAATGTTGTTCCGAGAAAAACGGGTTCAAAGTTTGCAATACATTTAGCACTGATACGGTTGAACTTACGGTGGATAACAACTGATTTGAGTAACTAACCCTTAATCAGCTGTACCGTGATGATAGAGACAAGGGGGGACCATTGAGACAAGGGGGGGCCATAAAACAGAAAAACAGTCGAGGTATAACAGTCGATGGTATAAGTGCCGCGCCTCAACGCGCCGCAGCCTAAACTTGTGTAACTATTGGATTTCTACGAATTTCAAATTCATATTTTCGAAACACACCCTCAGAACCCCGGACTATAATAAAATTCAAAAAAAAAAATTTTGAATTGTGGAATTTTCTAAAGAGTAATTCCCCCTTAATTCCCTACACCCCAACATCATTTTCACAGTAGAAACTGAAACTAATAACAATATAAAATTTCAAGACCTGTCAATAACTAAAACTAACGAAACACTAACATTTGACATATATAGAAAACCTACATTCATAGACCGAGTAATACCTAATTGTTCCAACCACCCCTATAAACACAAATTGGCGGCCTTTAATTCAATGATATATCGCGCTTTCAATATTCCCCTCTCAGATGCCTCATTTAAAAAAGAAATAGACACTATTAAAAGAATTGCTGATTCAAATGGTTACCTACACTCGTTAATTGACAAGTTAGTTAACCAGCAAAAATATAAAAAAATCCAAAAATACATTTACGCAGGTTCAGAAATAATCAATAAAAAATCATACACCCCCCTAACGTTTTTTGGCAATGTCTCATTTAAAATTAAAAATATTTTACAAAAACACAACATAAACGTTGCATTCAAACCTTTTTCTAAAATTAAAAATTGTTTATTTAATCAAAAAACCAAGATACCAACAACTCACAGATCAGGGATATATAAGTTAACATGCGATTCTTGTAAAGGTGTGTATATAGGTCAAACTGGTCGTAATTTCAAGACTCGTCTGGGAGAACATTTACACTCGTTTCGACAAAATTTAATCGACAAGTCGTCATTCGCCAGACATATGATTGAAAATAATCATTCTTTTGGCGAGGATGTACTTTCGATTATTCATTTTTCCGAAAAGGGTCGTAAAATGGACCTTCTTGTATCATAGTTGTGATTCTGAAAGTGTAATTTGTTATTATCGTAGTATGTCTTGGTTAAGATTAGACAATGCAGAATATACAGGCATGGAAATGTTAAAACTTTTAAGTTTAGAAATGCTACCTTGCAGTCATCACGGTAACCCAGATTGTATAGAATACGAATAGCTTTACGTTGAATTCTAAAAATTCGGAGTCTTATTGCAGCATGGCCCCAGGTAACGATACTATATGAGAGGTGAGACTCAAATAGTGCAAAGTAAGCGGTAAGAAGGATTTTAGGGCTAAAATTGTTTTGTAATCCTCTTAAAACAAAAATATTTTTATTTAGTTTAGTCGCTAATTTATCACCATGACTGTCCCATAATAGAGAATTGTCAATGTAGACACCTAGAAATTTTACACTATCGGTATTGTTGATCACATTAAGATTATTTAGAGTGTATATTCTTGTTTCAGTTTTCTCCACATTGAGACTCATACGATTGGCAGTAAACCATATTTTAGCTTTCTCTACCACTCTCTCGTTATCTTGAATAGCAATATCCACATTGATAGAAGAGTTACGCAAGGTTGTATCATCGGCGAATAATACAACCTTGCCTCCCCCCGTATATCCTGGAAAATCATTTATGTATAAGAGAAACAGGAGAGGACCTAGAGTTGATCCCTGCGGTACACCATATCTTGTTTCAAGTAACTGTGAAGTTACATGGTTCAAAGTGACTGCCTGTCGTCTCTTGGTTAAGAATGATATCACTAGGTCGCAATTCTGTGGATTAAAATTATAAGCAAACAATTTTTTTTAAAGTAAAAAGTGTGGGACACAATCAAAGGCCTTTGAAAGGTCTACATATGTAGCAACTGCAAAATGTCCATTTTCGAAGGTGTCAATTATAAATTCAGTAAGGTCCATTATTGCGGCGCTAGTAGACTTTCCTTCCCTAAATCCAAATTGTTGTTCGGACAGAATATTGTTTTTTTCTAAGTGATTGTTAAGTTGAATGAGCATTATTTTTTCAATTACTTTTGAGAACATCGGAGGAAGACTTACAGCCCGGTAATTATTACAGTCATTAGAATCTCTTTTTTGTATATAGGAACTACTTTAGATATTTTAAGTACATCTGGATATGTACATGATTTAATGACGTGATTGATTAATTTAGTCAGTGGCTCAATGATTGCATCTAAGACACATTTGATTATGTGGATGGATAGACCGTAAATATCAGTACTATTACTGTTCTTCATACCAAAGATTGTATCCCTCACTAAAATTTGTGATACAGGCTGGAAAAAGAATTGTGGTATGTCTATCGCAATATGTTCGTTGACTAATGTTAAAGGATCTATATGAGAGATAGGTAGTTCATTATTAATTTTATGAGGAATGAAGAAACAGGGTGGTGGTGACCGTTACTATGTGGTATTTCGTTTTCAAATGTAGGATCAAATAAAACAATACCGTGGTAAAAACATAGAAAATCGTGTTTTATTTATGAGGAATGTTTACAAAAAAATCATTAAATATATGGGCTGTTAAATTAGATTTTACTGAGTCCGATACTGTGCTTCTTTTGTCTGGTCTTTGGTTATTTATAATATTCCACATAGATTTTATTGGGTTACTTGCGGATGACACTAATTTGTCATTAGCCTCGATTTAAATAACGGTTACACAAAACAAAGTGATTATTGTGTTTAATTTTATGATTAAATATGTATAACGAAGTAGAAGCCTCCACCGTCAATGAGTAAATTCTATTAATATATATGCGTTGATATTATGCAAATTACCACTGTATTCTTTAAAAAACTTTGTATCTTGCATTATTTTAAAATAACACAACGATTTAATGAATAAAATGTGAATGAACGACGTCTAAATACTGCGTTTAAATCGTAGCATAAACAATGACGTAACGCGATCTTCGGTCAACTTCGTGGCGAGGTCGAAAAATTTAAAAATATTATAATTTTAAAGTGCATTTGTTAAATAAATATACAAATATTTATAAAGAAAAATATATAAACTGAGATAGATAATTATTAGCAATCATAATTACATAAATTTATTGATATAAAAATTGTATGCGTGTACCCAATTCTTGAAAGAACATTATCGCTTAGGGAATACCAATTTAGAATTAACATCAATATCGGCGAAGAACTCCATGCGTTAGAAGTTAGAAGAAGTAAATAAGTAGAAGTAGTTAGCACCAATTGGGGTTCAAACGATGTAGTAGGCATGGCACGGCACCGCGCTGCTTCCAGTTAGCAGCGCATAGCCTCTCCTACTCATTACTGACTCTCACTTCTACGAATCCTCTTATCAGGTGATGAAATACGGTAACCTGAGCAATCTCGCCTAAGATGCGGTAACAACCCGTATGGAGTGCGAAGTCTGGGCTAACAAGAGCGGGAGTAATGATCCTCCGAAAAGAGTGTTGGGTAAAAACAAGTAAGTTACGAAACCAAAATAAGCGCCACGGATATCTGTGAGGGATGGAAGAGGATAGTTTTGGAGGCAAAATCCCTATAAGGGACATATAGGCCAATTATTATAGAAAAGTTACTCAGAGGTCTAAGCGAAATTTAATAAGTAGGTTTTTGTTTAATACTTAATATTTTATCAGTTATTTGCTAAAAGAAAACAAATAATTCAAGTCATTATTATTTTTTGGTGATACACATGTAAAAAATTCGAACATCTGATATTTTGCGAAATTCCATTATAAACCTTATAGTTACTTACACAGATTTTTGTTTAAAACACTCCAACAATTGTTTCGCCACATAGTGGCTTCATCAGGCAGATGAACAATGATTTATCACTGTATGCCGAAATAATTCCCATCAATAAAGTAAGTTTGGTATCTACTAATTAACTTTTCAACAATGTAAGGAAATATACACAGGTTAGTTTGGGTGCAATTTGAAAACTAGATTATAATGCAAAATATTTAATTAAGTACATACACGTTGTCCCCTGAAATTTTGAATACGGGCATTTCAATGCATTACTCGTTGCCTAGTTACCACGCTCGTCACATATTTTAATGGATTGACCAACGGGAAATAATCAGTAATTTCTAATTTGTAATAAAATAGGGAATCAAAATGAAACATATTAATATTACTATTTTTACGGACACAATGCTAACGTAACGAAAAACAAATAACGGCAATGTTCATCTTATTAAATGTTCGAAAACATCTCCTTGTTGAGCCAAACATTATCCCGGATGATCATAAAATTCCTGTTAACATTATAGCTTCAAAATGTCAAATTGACATACATGTTGGAGCAATAACCATAGCAACCAATAATAATAATCGAGATATAATACAAATTACATTACTCATATTCAAAATTTCAGGGGACAACGTGTATATTTGACGAGAATGCACTTTAGGTAATCCATTTTATCGAAAAAGGGACTAAACTAGATGAACCAGAATCGTTCAAGGTGCATAAAGCTAAATATAATCCCGAAAATTGTTTTACTTAACGAACAGACTGATTTATGAGATTATAATAAATCAGTCTGTTTGTTAAGTAGAACACTTTCTTTTTCAACATGAACACATGTGTTTTTTGCTTTGTTAATTTAGTTTATCAACATGGTTCAAATCAAAAACATAAATCGTTGTGATATTAACAAAGAGAAAGTTTATTATTTTATTTATAATTTAAAGATGCATCACAAAGTAAACGCCTCTAATATCAAAATTAAACAATTAAACATTTATGATAGAAAAAAATCTCACCAGTATGAAAAATCATGGGAAATATTATTGTCTAATAAATTTATTAATACTTATAGAGTGATAAGCACTAATACACGACTTATTGTATTAACTATTTAATATGAATATTAAATAAATTAATAGGATAAAACAAAAACTAAATTAATTATAATTAGTTAAATTACAAAAATGTTCAATTAAAGAAATCTGTAATCAGAAAGTTAAAACTTGTGATTCCTCAGGTATTAGTATTAGGGGCACTGCTCACTATAAACTACATTTAAAAAAAAATTATAAGAAAAATTTGTAAAAAAAATCGAGAACTTTCAAATAATTTTTTTTAATTACAGGAAAAATTGATAAAAATTCTAAAATATTAAAAATTTTGATGAATCTAGAATTAAAATTATAACCCTTAAAAAAACCTGTCAAATTTTACATACAATAAGATTTAAAAAAATTACAACTCTCAAAGAAGAGAAACATCTAAAAATAAAACTGCGGAAAAGTTTTAGATATCTAGAAAAAAATGTTTGTATATTCTAAAATTTTCGACAAAATTTCTAGAAATGTAGATTAAAACATACTAGAAAATTTTAGAACATTTGAAAATTTCGATAAGTAAAAAGCAAGTAAAGCAAGAAACCCTGGAAAATCTAAGAGTCTGAAAGGAAATATTTCTGAAAAAAAAAACACTAAAATCTAAACAATTATGCAATTTGAAGGAGTTTTTTTTAAATCTCAACAACTTCAAATAATCTGGACCTATTTTAATTAAAATTGTAAACCTTTAAAAACCTAATGAAAATTTGTATAAGAAAAATTACTGAAAAATTACAGAAATTTATTTAAAAAAACTGCTTCATAATTTTACATCTTACAAAATATTTCTTGATATCTTGGACATAAAATTAGTGGATATTTCTAGAACTCTTGAAGGAAACCTGAAAATCTTTAAGTAATAAATTCTTGATAAGTAAAATTTTTGAATCCTTAATTCTTACAATTTGGAGTAAAAAACCTGGAATAAAATGTGTAAACGTTCTAGGAGTTATAAATAAAACTGCAAAAAGAATCTAGAAATTTTGACAATTTTTCTGGGAATATGGACTTTAAATTACATTAAAATTCTAGAGCCCTCTAAGAAAATCGTGGCTAATTCTGATAAGATTTTTTTGTAGCAATTTTTCTTAAAACGAGAGCCCACCCAAATTGCTATAAATTTGGAAATTAGAAATTTCAAATTACTGAAATCCCAAAAATCCTTGTAAAAATCCTAGAGAATTTCGATAAGATAAAGCAAAAAGCAAAAAAAAAACTCTTGATAAATAATTACTATTTGGAGCCAAAATTTCTACTCGAAAAATTAAAAAAAATCTAGAAATCTAGCTAAAAATGTTTGAAATTAGGTATCTGGAAGAGAAATTACCAGAAAAATTTGGGTTTAAAATTACTTGAAAATTTATTTTCTTATTCATTTATCGATTTAAAAAAAATAATTAACTCTTGAAACATTACGATGAGATAAGAAATGCTGTAAATTTTAAATGTCTCAAAAAAAAAATGTGATAAAATTGTGTGAATAAAGATGGAAAAAAGTGCAGAAAATTCTAACATTTGACAAAATTTCAAGGCATTTAAATATAAATTCTGGAACCCATTTAGAATTATCAATTTCCAGAATTTTTACTTACAGACCCTTAAAATTTTCCAGGATTTCTTGCTTTATTTTAAAGGCCTGCAAGTTAAAATTTTGGGGATTGGTAACATTTTTTCATCAAATTAAAATCTAAAAGAGGGCTTAATATTTCGAAAAGTCTCGACAAAGTTTGTAAAAATTGAGACACAACAATATTTCTAACTGAAGCTTCTAGTTCCTAAAAACTCAAGCAAGTTTGAATAAGATAATATTAGAAATGGTGGAAATTTCTGAATATTAAAAAATACACTGAATTCCTGAACTCTTGAAGAAAATTCTACAATTAGGTTAAGAAGAAAAATTTCTGAAAATTTTAAACACTGAAAAGAAAAACTGCTGAAAATGCTTAAAACCCCGATAATTTCTAAGAAACTATTGTTAAAATTATTTCAAAATTCATTAAAAAAAATTGCTCTTCACGAATTGCTAACATTTTTTTATCAAGTTAAAATCTAAAAAAGAATTACTTAACATTTCTAAAAGTCTCGACAACGTTTCTGAAAATGAAAACGTAAAATTACTTTGAAGTTTCTAGAAGTTCTCTGAAAAATCAAGCAAATTTGAATAAGACAAAACAAGAAATAATGTAAGTTTCTTAAAAATTAAAAATAAAATTCGGAAAAGTCCTGAACTTTTGAAGAAAATTCCTCAATTAGGGTAAGAAGAAAAATTGCTGGAAAATTTTAAAGACTGGTTAAAAAAACAGTTAAAACTCGAGACAACTTAAAATTAAACAATGTTTTAAAGATAATTCTTGCAATTTGGTGTGAGAAATTGCATAAGAATTTAGGAATCTAAAAAAAACTGCTTCAAAATTCTAACATCCTTAACAATATTTATAGAAAGATCATAGAAACTACTGATGACGTAACACAATGGTGGAATATTTTACGAATCTTAAAATTTCCTTTTCCACCCTACGTAAAATTTTTGAGGGGGCAAATTAAAAAAATTATATACATGATGCGTGGAAAAGCTTTAAATCAAGCTTTGATTAGATTGGTTACGGAAGGTCATTTATATTTAAACTTTATTTAAATTTAAATTTGGATTAAGCTTTATTTTTTATTACATACAAGGTTTGATTGTTTTGTAAGCAGCAAAATCATCATCATCGATTTGTATTTAATGTGGGGTGGGTGGGAGTCCTCTATGCCACCCTTTAATCAGTATATAAGCGAGGGTTTTAATTAAAGGTTGCAAAATTTAGAGAAACACAAATTGGTGATGGTGGCCATCATAGTAGCTTCCTTACATATTTTTCGAAAACTATGAGGTTGCCGGAAAAGGGTATTCTTTAACAATTTTGGATTTTGTTCAATAACTTGTTATATAAATTTCATGTAACTCCTATAGTTTATTAGCAATAGGCCAAAAATATCAAAATTATCAATTTTTTCTCGCAACTATATGAAAAGCGTATGTTAATAAAACTTTTATTAAAACTAGTTTCTCATTGTCTTTAATTTTTGTTTGAATAGTTTTATAGTATTTTTCAAATTTAGAAAAACCAAAAATCACCTTGAGTAAACACCCACTTCCGGTTTATGAATGTTTACCAAAAGCTTTTCAGTTCCAGATTTTAACGATAAAATCTTAAGTTTAAAGTTTCTTTCCAATAAGGCCATTCGTTTTTGAGATACAGTGCCCACAGACATTTTCATGCACGAAAACAATACTTCCCCTATATATACTATATAGGGAAAGTAATTAACATATTGACTGCCACGATACTTTTTGAAAAAAATTACCCCGCGGCCACTCCATTTTTTTTTCGAAAAATTGTTAATAAGTTCAAAATAAGTAGTTAGGTATTTTTTTTTTGTTCTCAGAAACGTATATATTAATTTTTTTTTGTATGTCACTCATATGTGGTTGACGTGGTCCACCGTGTTATATTGTTTCTTGCAGAGCCATGTCGGCCATATATGTGTGACGATATGTTAGGTTTTGTTTCTCTTTTATTAGGTGTACATTTGTGACAGTTGATACAGTTTTATTTGTAAAGTTGTCTTGCGAAAAGTGCAGTAGAAAATGGCTAAAAGAAAATATTTAAGCGATGATGATTTGCGAATAATATTAGAAAGTGATGAATTTTTACGAAGAAGATGAAGAATGTGCAGATTTCAGTTCAGATGATTCTATAAAAGACCCTTGATATAATCCTTCTCTAAATACATCAGAAAATGAAGAAGATGATGAAGTAGTTGAAAATATTGAAGAAGTAATTCAGGATCTACAACTAGAAGAGGAAAGTGAGAAGGTAGATAGTCAGTCTCCAGGGGTTCCGGATGTTGTTAAATGGCAGAGTACGAAGGTCGTCATAAAACATTTACTTTTACTGGCAACTCAGGTTTACAAATAGACGTGGCGGAAGATATTACTCCATTTGATGCGTTTTCATTAATTGTTGATGATGAAATTATAAATTATCGTAGTGGAAATAGATACGCTGAACAGAAATTGAATAATAATCAAAGAAGAGATAAAAAAGTTTTCAGGGCGTCTTTTATGGATGGGGTTAGTAAGACTAGGTAGTATTCCATCCTATTGGTCAACAAGCGATATTTATAAAAATAATGTAGCGGCAAAAATTATGTCTCGTAATAGATTTGAATTATTGCTGTCAAATATTCACTTTTCAAATAATGAAGAAATTCCCCAAGGAGATAGACTAGGAAAAATACAACCTCTTATAGATGCATTGGAAAAGAAGTTTCAAGATATAATAATTCCAGCTAAAGACTTTGTTATTGATGAAATCCTTATACCTTGGAGAGGTAGATTAGTATTTCGACAATAACTACCTAATAAAGCTCACAGATATGGGATAAAGCTTTTCAAGCTGTGCTCTACTGAAGGATATACTTGGTCCAGCAAAATATACTCAGGGAAATCTGAAAATTATACAAAAAGGGTTGGTTTAGGTAGAACAGTTTGTGAAGAGCTATCGCAAGGACTTCTAAATCAAGGTCGCACATTATTTGTCGATAACTTCTATACAAGCTATAAATTAGCATTGTCCTTTTTACACCAAAATACTCACGTAGCAGGTACTTTGAGGACCAATAAAAAAATATATGCTACGAGAACTTTTACACGCTAAACTAGATAGAGGCCAAATGATAGCGAAAGAAGAGCAAAATGGAATTGTGCTACTAAAATGGCGGGATACACGCGATGTGAGAATTCTATCAACTAAACACGCTCCACATATGAGAAATATTACAGGCGGCGAGGAAGAAAATGCTGGAGCAGATGGGGGATGTAATGCTGACCAACGATCAAACAGTCGAGTTTCAAATACTAAGCGAAAACGTAAAAATAAACAAAAGCCAATCGCCATACTAGCGTTTAACAGAGGAAAAGTTGGTATTGTATTGTATTGTATTTAGTCTTTATCTAACATGCATGTTATAAATAAATGTATAATTGATCTATCAAATCAAATTTGTTCACATACCACGACAATTTCAATAAAAAATTAAAACACGTCAAACCCAATTGTCGTAATGTTCATGTTCTAAAAACTGAAATGGATGAAAATAATAAGGTACGCCGGATTTGTACTTTGTATTATAAAAGAATAAAAAAACTTGAAGGAAGAACTGCTGCTAAAAAAGGGGAAAAAAGTATACACATATTGCCCGGATTGCAATGCCCATTTTATGTGTTTAGAGTACTTTGGAAACCACTACAAATCTAATTCATTTTATTTTTGGCGTATACTTTATGTTTTAAAAGTTATATTTTTAACTATATTATAGTTTGAGAAAATAAATTACTAAAATAATTAAATTCTTATTTCTCTTATTTTTGAGCAGGGCCAAAACCAATATACCGAAAGTTTCGCCAGAGGCCACGCTTTAAAACACTACAGTAAAATAGTATAGAGTGTCCACCATATTTGCCAGACATGGCTTCAACTGAAATACAACGTGTCGCACATATATGGGTGACGGAGCGCACAGTGATCAAAGTGGTGTCGCCCATATATGGTCGACGTGGCAGTCAATGTGTTAATATTATTATGTTTTAAAAATTACATTGTAACCTTGTAATATGTAACTATGTAAAGTTTATTTACACAATTTACATACAATTGTCTGTAAGAATTAACAAAATCCTAATGCTAATACCGAAAACAAGACGCTTAAATATAACCTAAAATGTAGCTCACCTAATTAATTTCTGTTCTAATTTAACAAATAAGTAATAATTGTAAAATTATATTGAGATTTACTTCACATATACTTTTAACATTTTTATTTCAGGCCAACTTCTTTACAGCAACTGAGTTCTGTAGGTCCTATAATATGCAATTAGCTGCCATAAATTCTGCAGAGGAGAACGATGCTTTAGTAAAATATATCGTACAGTTAGGTAAGTATTATTATAATTAATTAGTAAATAAGAGATTCAATTTTTTCAAAAGTGATCTCCAACGACTTTTAAAGTCCATTTCACATCATTTCAAGTTATTTGCGTTTGAATGTTTGATGGATGGATAAAATTCAGTGAATAGCCACAATTACTTCTTTTATTGATTTAACGACATAATTTAGTTTTATGAATTTATGAAATGTTTAATAACTCAAATAATTTTAGGGTTACAGTTGCTTAACATTAAATGCAATTTTAAACACAAATAACAAATTAATGAATGTTGGCATTATGAGAAAGTATTTTTATGTAATTAATGTTTCTGCATCACTTCCCTCACCAATAGCCGGTTTAGGACACTTGTCTATCAGAGAGCTGTTGGTTGGTAAATTCATATGCCAATCATGACATTCACATGGAATAACTTCAGTTTCACAAAGTTGAATTAAATCTTTTTTTTTTCTTTTCGGATAAAGGTAAAGGTTGTAATGGGTGATTTTTTAGCAACTTTCTTTTTGGCAACACTGTTTTTGGCAGCTCAGCTATTTTCCTGTAACATGTCAACTGTCAAACATGTTCAGTTTGGTCTATAATTTAACCATGAATCGACTTACAAATGAACAACGTTTGCAGATTATTGAATTTTATTATCAAAATTCATGCTTCGTGCACTTATTCCACTTTATGGTCAGTTTGGGCGACCTTCTGAGGCGGCTATTCGGAATCTTGTGACTAAATTTCGCACAAAATTTACATTATTGGTCATTAAACCACCAACACGCATACGTAGAGTGCGGACCGAGCAGCTGTATCCGCCAGTGTTGTTGCTGACCTTGAATTATCGATTCGGCGACGTTCGCAGCAATTAGGCCTCTGTTACTCCACTACGTGGAAAATTTTGCGGAATGATTTAGGTGTAAAACCTTTTAAAATACAGCTGGTGCAAGAATTGAAGCCATGCGAGCTACCACAACGTTTAACTTTTGGTGAATGGTGGGCGCTGGCAAATTTGGATGAAGATCCACTTTTTTATCGGAAAATTGTGTTCAGCGACGAAGCTCATTTCTGGTTGAATGGATACGTGAACAAGCAAAATTACCGTATTTGGTGTGAATAGCAGCCAGAAGCATTGCAAGAAGTGCCAATGCATCCCGAAAAATGCACTGTTTGCTGCGGAAAAACGTGATCGAAAATAAAATTTTTAACTTCTTCGTACAAAGTTAAAATTGCACTAATTTAATATTGAATAGTTGTTCTATTTGATAATATTAATAATATGCATCTTATTTACATAAGTTTTTCTGTGTTTGCTTTCAAAGTTCAGTAAAATTGAGATGTTGCAGCGTATAGAAATTAGGGTGTAATTAAAAAGACTGTACCACAAGCAAATGCGGTTATTTCTTAATCTCATTATAATATTGTTATAGATTGCTAAGTGTATTATTAAGTAACATTACTTATTATTGGATAAAGTTTACCTAGTACAAGAAAGTTTATTGCTTGTAACCGCTAACAGGATTATAAAAATTTGCCTTAAGTGAAGGATTACGTTTAGTTCTACACAACCCTACACGGAAATTACTTCATTTCCGCTTAAATTAGCTATTTAGCTTTGTAAATTCAAAAAAATTAGCTGCCAAAATTTGCCTATTCAAAACATATAAAAGAAAATCCCACACGGTACCCGATCTGTTGAAACGCAACTTTGAGTCGAACCTGTATGCAGATTATTCTGGGCGTATTTTCGAAATTTGTGACGTTGTAAGAGGTTGTGTTTTTGTTGCAGTAGTTCTTTTGAAAATTTGTAATATAATGGCCGCGAAGAAAATATGTCTATTGGTATTAGACGAAGTCTCTATGATAAATGATGATAAATCGACTGAAAGTAAGAAACGAGCAATTTATCTGTTTATACTTGACACATACGGACTTGCCGAAGATGATAAATCAAGTAAAAATATTTTGCATTGGCTTGAACAAATGTTTTTTCCAAGATATTTTAAATATTGGAAATCGTCCAATAAAATATCTAGTGTTATGAAAAAGCAAAATGTTTGGCGAGAAGAAGAAATTATTTTTCCTTAATCCGTTTACTGCGATCGACCATCAACTTCGGGTATTCGAGGTCGTCCTTAAAAGAGTTTTGCTCAAAGTTCTGCTGTTATAAACAGGCGTAAAACCCAGGAGCTCAGAAAAAGTACTTCCGTGGAAAAAGTTGTGCAATCAAAGTACGAGAAAGTAGAGATATTAGTACTGCCGATTCGATAATTGAAAGTACTTCAACTACACCAAGTAGAGGCAAATGAATAATGAAAAAATGGAGTCCCGAACAAGAACAAAATGCCATGACACCTGAAGAGGCTCTGTCATTTATTATTTCGGGTGGTTTTACGAAGCAGCAATAAATGCTTATTGGAGCAACAGCTTTAAAACATGGTTGCAAATTATATCCATGTTAACACGCTATTCTAAAAGCAAAAAGACATAATTTTGTATTTTGGACAAAAATTTCTACAATATAATTTGGGGATGTTTTGAAGGTTGTTTTTTTTTATTAACCCAGTACATACTACTAAACATGTAAAAGTCATTGCATTAAGGGGTGCTTTTGACAAACAAATAGCATGCGAAACAATGGCCCAACTGAGAGGCGAGTTCGGTGAACAGTTTATTTCACGTTTGGGGCCGGTCCATTGGCCGCCTAGATCGTGCGATTTAACGCATTTGGACTATTTTTGTGGGGCTATTTGTTATGTATGTCTATAGGGACAAGACCGTAACGGTTGACGCACTGGAAGCCAATATTGAAGAATTTATTCGTGAGATACCGGCCGATATGTTGGAGAGAGTATGCCAACATTGGACCCAGCGTAAGAATCATTTAAGGCGTAGCAGCGGTCAACATTTACATGAAATCATATTTAAACATTGAATTATATAGATGGTTATATCGACTCAAATAAAGATTTCATACGTTTCTCTAAATTTTATGTGTTTTTTTAAAAATCAAATACGAAAGTTTCTTCCGGTATATTACGAGGTCTGCCTCTTGCCTTTTCTTCAACATTCAAAACTTTATATTCTTCATCATAATTGTATCTAAACATTATTGAATTTGTTTTTCATTCTCGTATCTTAATTGTCTAATCTTCAACCATTCTACTTTTTGTTCTTTCTCATTCTCTTGTGTATCATTAACTAACTTAGTTGTTTTAGGTCTATAAACTCTTATCTGTTATTTTTTTCCTCTTTTTTCGACCTGGCTATTGTCATAATTGTTTTCAAGTTATTTATGCAGTATACCGCGACGTGTTTTTTTGGTCGTTCTATAGGACTATGCATTGAATCTACCCCCATGTATGAATGACCTTTTTCTAGAAAATTATGAGTAATAATATTTATACGTAAACTATTAACTATATACAAAAAAAGGACAGCGAGGATTTGATTACGATTTTGTCCGCTGCATGTGTCACTGAAGAGTGATACTTCTTTGAAAGTGTTTGGTAAAGTTTTAAACCACTTTAGCAATGCTGTACCTATCTCAGAGCTTCCACGTTTACCATCTACTTCCGACCAAAGATAACAATACTTTTTACTTGATGGTGCTGCTTCATACACTGTTAAATTATATGCACAGAGTTTTCGGCTATAATATAGAGGTGATACCTCGGAACACGGTATTTGTAGTACACTTTGTATGAATCGCTTTTTGCTTATCTATTTTTTTTTGCTCTATTCGCGTTGTCTTTTCGCTTAATGTGAGAAAGGTAGTCTTCTGACTTTATGGTAATTTTTTCTTCTTTGGCACATAAAAGACATTTATCTTTTTCGGTTTAAGTTATATTGCGTACAAAACACTCAACTATAAGTTATAGCAGAAATAAATTCTTCTTAATTCAAGTTTGTTGCTTATTCGCGATTTTTATTCGAGCAACTGATAGAATTTTTTCGTGACAGTTGCTCTCATTAAAATCGCTAAGCAACAAACTTTCATGCAAAAACAAAATTTATTCGAGTAAATTGCCATCACTTATGGTATTACTTGTGACTATTCCACTCCTATTGCATGTAGCCAATGAAAATGAGGCATGTGATATTTTTTAGCTAATCACGTCAATTTTTAAGTGAATAAACACCAAGTTGCTCTTTATTTACCTGAATAACCTGAAGTTAGCTATTTCCCGACAAATGAATTGAATTAGCCTTGATAAAAGAGAGAAAAACGTTGTTTCTACGTATGTCAGTTGCAAGTAGGTTATAAAATCAAAAGGTTTGGTAACACTTCATCATCCATAATAAATGCGACGGTGACAAGTTCTGCACCAAAAAATCAAACTTAAACGAGATCATGTGTTTGGAAACGATTTGAAGAAATCTGCGCCGATAAAAACTACCAGTTGTTAGCAAAAATTTAATGGAAACTCTTGCCGCGATTATGATGACTGGGCGTATAATATAAAGAAGGTAAATGCAAATGATTATAAGGAAGGTGTTATTTAATCAATGTGGAATTTTTCGACCAAAATACTGCAGGAGATATATCATAAAAATTTTAATATAAACATTGAACCATTCACCGATATTCGTTTCAAGTCGTGGAATAGTCTTTCCAAATACCATTCGTGATGACAATTAAATCGGAATAAATTTTGTTTTTAGCGCATTCAAGTTTGTTGCTTAATCGCGATTTTTATTCGAGCAACTGATAGAAAAAATCACTCGCCTGGTGGCTCGTGATTATTTCGTGACAGTTGCTCTCATTAAAATCGCTAACAACAATCTTTCATGCAAAAACAAAATTTATTCGAGTAAATTGCCATCACTTATGGTATTACTTGTGATAATATATTATTCAACAGACTTAGTATTATGTCTATTTACTTCAACTGTTTTTTTTATTATAGGTTATAAAGGTTATCGCTTTTGGACATCTGGTAGTGACTTAGGGAAAAAGGGATCGTTTCATTGGATGTCAACTGGTTCACCGCTCACATATAAGAATTTTGTTCCTGGTGAACCCAATAACTATGTTGGTGCAACCGGCGAAGTAGAGCACTGTATAGAACTTTTTAATAAAGCGGATAAAGTATATTTGTGGAACGATCATATCTGTTCAAGCGAAAAATATTTTATATGCGAATCTTTTGAGTGCGATTCATCTACATTACATATTAATTAATAACAGATTGATTTTTTATTGCGTAGTATGTCTTTTCTTTAAAGTTCTATCGTAGATTTTTCTTAATAAATTTCTAACTTGCAGCAAGAAACACATTGATTTATTTTACCCTATCAACAAATATATGTTCTTTTGATTAGTTTTTCAAAAATAACAATTTATATTAGCCTTAACGTAACATTTACGCGGAACTTCGTGCATGCACACTTAAATATTGGCCGGGTACGTCTAATAAAGAACGCATTCGGGAAATCGGGAAAGTCAAATTAAATCCATTATCTGCAAAATTTTGCTTATTCAAAATAATTACAACAATTTATTTACCTAGCAACTTTTTTTGACCTAGTCTAACCCATTAACAAGTCGCGCAACACCACATTGAAACATTTGGGCCACAAATTTTTTTACTACCTCACAAACTCCAAATTGCTGAAGACGGGTTCAAAAAATTTCTACTGCTTGGTTTAGTTTATGGACAACATCACTACAACTGGTGTCTCTTAGCGCCTATGCATTGCTTTATTCACCAACAAAACTTGTGCTCAAATTCCATTCGACTGAAGAACGTTATTGATGTGGTAGTAAATACCATCAATTACATTAGATTCCGCGGTCTTAACCATCGCCAGCTTAAAGCATTTTGGAATGAACTCTCTTCAGAACACGATGATGTGGCATACCATTGCAAAATAAGGTGGCTAATCTAAGGCAAAATGCTAAAAAGATTTTATGACCTTTGAACATAAATAGCTGATTTTATGGAAATAAAATTGCCGCAAATTTGAGATCCAACATGGCTTCATCACTTGACATTCCTGGTAGACATCACAGGACTCCAAAAAGAAGTGAAGTTGGGAGGGAGGGAAGACAAGATAATGATAATGAGGAACAAGAGGCAGATCAAGAAAACGGGAGAGAGAATTTATATCGACGATGACTTAACGAAAAAAGAAAGAGAGGTGCAAAAGCAAATAAGGACGAGGGGGGCAGGGGTCGCTCGGCAAGAGTGGGATACCAGAAGATAATTATAGAGGGAAAGGTATGGAGATGGTGTAATAACAAGGGGGGGTTAGTTGAAGAAACAAAAAACGTTTAGAGGCAGAAAGAGGAGAGAGTAGAAGGTTGGGTAGAGGAGGAGATGGCAGGGGGGTGGAGGTGTTAACCATAGGGGTTTGGAATGTGGGAATCAAAGGTAAAATTATAGGGGGGGGCAGGAGAAAGAGACTTACAAGAGTGGACCGAAGGAAAAGACAAGTGGAAACATGGATGTTAAAGGAGGAATGGGAAGATGTGAAGAGGGGGTTACCAGGAGATTTTAGACGGAAAATGAAGGAGGCAAGAAAAAATGCAACGAGGGAAAGAGCGATGGGGGGATGATAGTGAGAGTAAGAAGGAACAGGTAACCGGCGGAGGTCGAGTTCACGAAAGGGGAAGAAGACGTGGGATGGGTGAGGTATGGGTAGGGAAGGCAGAGGACTACGGTGGGGATGGTGTATGTAAACAAAAATTTGACGGATATAAGAGAGGAGATAGATAAGAGGACAAGGGAAGGAGAAAGGTGTGTGGTGGGGAGAGATTTCAATGCGAGGCTGGGGGAATTAGGGGGAGGGATAAGCGAGGAGGGGGAAGAAATCAAGAGGAAGTCGCAGGATATATATAAATATATATATATATATATGTTGTAGCTGGTTTTCGGGTTATACTCCGCGTGGTTTGTAAATTATATTCACAACGTTTAGATGGTCTCTCTGCCATCTTTTTCAAGTGTTTACTCTTGTTTGGTCAAGGTAATACTGGTCTGCTGTCTAGTTAGCGGATTATTTATATATGTAGTCCCTCCCCTCCACCTGCATTTCTTCTTGTTTGGCTGCGCGTCATTGGTCGGTTTGTGGTTGTTTGTGCGCGTGCGTGTTGTGTATATGTATTTGTGGTATCTGTGTTAGTACGTGTCCGGTGATTTTCCGTTCGAAGAACCGGTTTCCACGTAATCGGAGTCATCTCTTCGGTTCATTGACCTTGGTCATATCTCGATCTCAATTGCCTCCCGTATAATTCGTTCGTTTAGATGGTCTATTCTTGCAAGTGTTTTTAAAATCTATTCTATGGCCCGTCTGTAGGTGATTGGTTGTGCCAATGATGAGGTAGTTTGTTTTTGTTTTACAGAGTTTTTATGTTCATCAATTATTGCCGAAATTCGCCTGTTTGTTTGTCCTATGTATGTTTGGTCACAATCTTTACAAGGTATCTCATAAACTAACATTTAACAATTAACATAAAAATGTTTCACCACGGGTTAAGTGAGAAGTTAATTAATCGTAAAAATTCCATACACTTTTTGGAATTAATCAAACCATTTAAAATTAACTAAGAGGATATATTAGTCAGTTTTGATGTGGTATCACTGTTTACCCAAGTACCAATAGATGAAACAATTAATATTTTAAGATCAAAACATACAATACCCGACCATACACTTGATTTAGTAAAACACTGCATTTCGAACACATATTTTATATATGAAGGCACAATATACAGACAGATAGAAGGAGCGCCCATGGGATCACCACTATCTCCAGTTTTAGCTAACATATTTATGGAGGAGTTCGAAACAATAGCAATAAGAACTGCACCAAATAAACCATCAGTGTGGTTGCGATATGTAGATGACATCTTTGTTATTTGGCGACACGGAAAAGAACGACTCAATACATTCCTACAACACCTGAATAGTATACATCCAAAAATTAAATTTACTATGGAGGCAGAGGAAAATAATCAGATTCCTTTCCTAGATACACTGATAATTAAGAAACCAGATTTAACAATAGGCCATACTGTATACAGGAAAAAAACACACACAAACCGATACCTACATGCAGATTCTAACCACCATCCAGCACAACTACAATCAGTAATCAAGACACTTATTACGCGATCAGAACGTCTTGCCGATCCAACAAATAAAAAGCCAGAAATACAAACAGTAAAAGAGGCGCTAATCCAAAACGGCTTTACTTCACAACACATTAATAAAGTTATGAGAAGCAGAACACATAATAAAAAAGAGGAACAACCCGTGGCAAGGGCCTCGTTTCCATACATAAAAGGCACAACAGATAAAATTGCACGAATTCTGAAAAAACACAAAATGAAAACAGCCTTTACAACAACAACTAAAATCAAAAACCTGACAGACAAACATAAAGACCAAATTCCACACAAAAACCAAGGAGTTTATAAGATACCTTGTAAAGATTGTGACCAAACATACAGAGGACAAACAAACAGGCGAATTTCGGCAAGAATTGATGAACATAAAACAAAAACAAACCACCTCATCATTGGCACAACATCACCTACAGACGGGCCATAGAATAGATTTTAAAAACACCAAAACTTTTGCGAGAATAGGCCATCTAAACGAACGAATTATTCGGGACGCAATTGAGTACTATGATGGCTACAACATTTATATGGTTTTATTGGAAGTATGCAAAAAACAAGGCCAAAAATAAAATCTATTTTTCAAAATTTTTGCCCAGTCTAAGTAAAATGTAGTTTATTGCATTTTTTTAATATTGAGCTTATCTTTATTTATTACAATTGATTTATTAAAATTCTTGTTTCTTAATGCGATTTATTAATATACAAAAATGATTAGATTAGTGATTGTATTGTAAATACAACAATGCAAGGAAAGTTTATATATTTTATTATTAAATTATACTCTAAATAAGAATGTTCCTTAATCCCGATCGTAATTATTTCTGTAGAATTTACTATTATTAACAATCTGTTTCAGGTATAAATTTCATCTATCTGACTATAAGATTTCATTATTGTGACATTTATGGTGCATTCATAGAATTGCTTTAATAGTTGTTCCATTTGCGACACACACTTTTGCATAATTTGAAAACTGTCGTCGTATTAGCTAACGAAGTAATTATTGTAAATTTATTTTATATTTTTAATTTAACCGGTAGAGTATTTTATTCTGATCTTTTTTCAAATAATATACTTTTTCTCTAAAATGATCAAGAGAGCAAAAAATGGACGGGTTGAATAATAACTTAATTAACTATAGAAACGTAAATTAATAATTACAACGAAAATAATAAACTATATTAGAATAAACGTCTTTATTAAGATTAAAATATTAATCACTTTATTTCCAGTTTTAATTTGTTTTAGGTAATACACCATCAACACAAACAGCAGTATCCCAAGACTGTTGGCATGAATCAGACTGACCTGAGTACTTTTCTTCGCATTTGTTAATGCCATCTTTCTGCTCCGGTGTTAGTTGGATGTGTATAAAGTTTTCAATGTTTGTAATATTGTAGTGTCCTGGAAATTAAAAACGCTTGTATATTTCCTAAAGTAAATTCGAATATATTTACCTTGCTCATCGACGAGTCCAGTCTTTTCAAGCATACATTTATATATGCATTTTATTTGTTCACCACTTGATGCGTTTGTTAATGCAGCATCGTTAGTTATTTCATTCTCGCAAGCTTTGTCAATACTACTGTAGTCATCATCGTGATGTGAAATTACCTGTGAGATAAAAAGTTTAAATGCGCTTGCAAATGTCATATTTTTAATAATAATAATAATAAATGTTTAAAATATTATTTTCTAGTATCAATATGTTACTTATTACGACTTTATTAAATATTTAATTAGCACATACAAAAATATTGTATCTTGACATTTTCATAGTTATTAGGTATTAAACTCTTAATGCGAAGATGTATACTTTATTTTAATTAATAGTTTACTTTAAAGGTAGAAAAATTTGAATTAATTTTTTAATTAAATATATTTTTAACATTATATCTAATTCAAATTTAAATGATGGATTTGAGGCAAATTATTATACTTTAGGAAGTTGAATCATATATTCAAATAAATAAATGTGTACATACCAATGCAGAATTGGCAATGGCCAGCGCAAGTATAAGTAGCCACTTCATGTTTAAAATTTATGTGCACCTTCAAATGCTTGGTGCTAATCTTTTATATAACTACAAAAATAGGTAATTAAGAAATAACTGGAAATTCCTAATTGTCAAACAGAGATAAACGGTTTTCATTATTTTAACAACTATTTGCGTTTGAAATGTTTAAAATGGTCAAGAGGAATATTACAAATAACGTTTAGTTCGAAAAATTCATTATTGTTAAAGTATTTAGGTGAAAAATATGTCTAAAATGCATTAATATTTGCATTCAAGGAATTTTAAATACTGAGGGGCATAAGTTTTTATTTTATTAGTTATATTTGTTTAAAGAATACAAAGAAATGTGTAATTGAGGTGTTAACATTAAGAAGTTGAGTTTATGGAGGGCAGTGGAGGTCTAACAGGGATTAAATATCAGAAGGTGGTGTGTAATAAACGTGCGAATGGTATATAGTAATGAGTTGAAATACAGAAAGAAATATATTAGGGAATGTAGTACCCGTCTGGAAATATAAAAAACTAGTATATATTAACAAATTTAAGCATTTATCGTAATGCGTGTTGAGTTTATGAATCCGAGCTTCATATTCCCCCGTCACCATTATTTTTAGATAATAATCGCTGTTTGTTTGTCCTTGAGTTCTATAAACAGATAGTAATCTGAAGGAGCTAAGTCTGGAGTATAGGATGGATGGTTGAAAGGTCGTTTGTAATGACCGATGGCCGTCCCGAACGCTCGTGGTCATGGGTGATCTCTGTTCCTAAATTGAAATTGCGTCACCAGCGCCGAACAGACGACTCATCCATACACATCCTTTAATTGACGATGTAAATCGCAAGGTCATACATTTCTTGCGTTACGACACTGAATCACTGACCTAACTTCGCAACTGGCGTTTTTTTTAAAAATTTTTATCACAGTCAATACCAGCGTGTTAGCACATATCCTGCGGCTACTCTATTGGCTGAGGCTGTATATACAGCGGTTTACTTGCGAAACAGATCAATAGTATCAGGTTTAGAAGTAAAAACTCCTTATGAAGTTTGGCATGGTCACAAACCAGATGTAAGTGATTTCAGAATCTTTGGGAGCCCTGTAATGGTTCATATTCTAAAATAAAGACGAACCAAATGGGAAAAGAAGTCCGCACAAATAATATTAGTAGGATACAGTGAAACAACAAAAGGAAAGAGATTGTACGATGCCAACAGAAATATTGTAACCACAAGTAGAAATGTAGTAATAATGGAAAACATTACAGAAAACCAAGTGCAGGTGAAGGACAGCAAGGAAGCCGACATAGTGGAGAAAGTGGAGGATATACATATAACAAGAACCAATTAGAAAATCCAAGCGACATCCGAAACCCAAGGTGTTTGAAGATTTTGTGACATACATGTGCTGCGATGGAGATTCTATACTCTCAGATCCATTAACAGTCGAAGAAGCCTGTTCCAAGCCAGATGCGGCTCAGTGGAAGAGAGCGATGCAAGACGAAATGGAAAGTTTCAAGGAAAATGAAACATGGGATCTTACAGCATTACCGCAAGGAGGAAAAGTAGCGAGTTGCAAGTGGATTTTTAAAACCAAGTGCGATAGTGAAATGAGTAAAACACAGTTTGGCACTTTTTTCACTTGTTTTATTAAATGCTAGATGTACATTTCGGTTACAATGTAACCATTATCAATAGCAAACTAAATACATTACAAAGTGTGTTTCTAATATATACCTGTCTGGAATAAGGAAAAAACGTGGAAAGGTGAACAATAGGATTAGTAATTGGGTTTTTACGGATTAATTATTTCTAGTAAAGGATTATTTAAGGGGCTTAAATCGAAGTTCAGTAAATTATATTGGTATTTTTTCATTTGAATTGATTCCAACATATTTAGGTTATAGTTATCCGAACTTAAAATCAGACAAATGTAACGCCATTGTTATTGTTAAAAAAAAGTGATTACACCGCGGATGTGAACCGTTTGTTAGATTCAGGCCCTTATACTAAGATAACCAAAAACCCCCTAAATAGTTACATTAAGAGAATTAGTAACAGCTTAAAAATTCCAACATCTTTAGTAAACAAAAAACTCATCAATAAATTCAAGATTAAAAACCCCAAAATACCTAAACTATACTGTTTACCGAAAATTCACAAACCCGGAAATAATTACAGACCGATAGTTTCGAACATTAATTCTCCCACTTATAACATCGCTAAATGGCTCGTCAAACAATTTCAAAAACTAAAAATTAACAACGACTTCTCTGTAAAGAATTCAATATGCCTAGCTAATGAATTAAAAAACATCACCCTTCAACCAGATGAAAGACTTATATCATTACATTGTAACCGAAATGTACATCTAGCATTTAATAAAACAAGTGAAAAAAGTGCCAAACTGTGTTTTACTCATATCAACATTTTCACGTACTCAAACAACCAAATTAATGCGATAGTGAAAACCAAGTGCGTTATAGAGCGAGACTCGTAGCGAGAGGCTTCACTCAAAGACAGGGGATTGACTATGATGAAACTTTCGCACCTGTTGTGAGGCATTCAACTTTGAGAATGTTAATGGCTTTAGCAGTCAAATTGGATCTGACCATAAAACATCTTGACGTAACTACAGCTTTTTTGAATGGTGACCTAGATGAAATACACAATTAAGTAATGGCGGACGGCATGGATGTCTCTGAAACGTCTAAGCAAATAAAAGTGCAAGCAAAAGTTAAGTGTGGTGGAAAATGCGGCCAAACTGTCTCTTCGGGCACAATTTGTTCCTGTAAAAAGGTTTTCCATCCCGCATGTCTAAAATTGCATACATGTGAATCTACAGCACCGTTGGATTTTGAGGTTAGTGGATTAAGACGCGAAATTGAATTACTGCGCACCCTAGTAAACGAACTGCAAAGTAAAAATGAACTTCTAATGGAAAATAGAACTTTTCAAACGGAGAAAATCGCAAGTTTAGAGGAAAAAGTGGAGCATTTGCAATCACTACTGCACCACAAATCGACAAATCAAATTGAAACTCAACAAAAATTAGTGGAAACTCCAAGCGAAAAGGATAAATTATACGATGATAAGGTCAAGCGAATTAATGCGTTCCCAGACAGCCGACGAAAAAATGTAAACAAAGAGCTCGCAAAAACCCAAACAAATTCGAATGTTTGTGAATTACAAACAGCTGAGGAAGATAATACTCCGTTTGAAAGTGTATCATACAAACGTCGACCTAAAAGAATTATTGGCACTGGAAATGATTCAATTAAATTTAAAGCCGCACCGGCGTATGGTCACCTACATATTTATCGGCTAGATCCTGGAGTTAATGAAGATACAATGGTGGAACATCTCCGTTCAAATGGAATCAATGAAATAAAGTGCTTTAAGTTACAGTCCAAGCACCCTGATATTTACTCATCTTTCAAAATATCAGTTCCAATGGTACGTCTTAATGATGTGAAGGATCCTCAAATATGGCCCACTGGTACCTGTATCACAAGGTTTTATGAAAGAAGATCTGAAAATGTGATAAAAAACGGTTTATTAAAGACTGTGTAACAAATCAGGAGCAAATGAGAAAGGTGTCGAATACAGGAATTAATATATTATTTTTAAATATACAATCGCTTAGGCATAAAATTCATCAACTGGAAGCACTAACTGTGGATAAATCACTCACTATTTTAGCACTTTGTGAACATTGGCTGACAGAAGAAGAGTGTGAATCATTATGTGTTAATTCAATGTGTGCTAAAGCATATTATGCTCGTAAGATCAGCCGACACGGGGGTTCGATGATATTTTCCGACAGTGGAACACATGTCAAATCTTTTAATAATATTACAAATATGTTGAGTGCGGAAAAAGTTTGTGAATTATCGTGTATATACTTATTGTCTCGTAAATGTTATATTATATGTGTGTATCGTTCGCCATCAGCAGATTTTAATGATTTTATACATGTATTAATGTCTTTTATAGATAAACTAAATTTCAAGTCAAATAATATAATTTTGGGCGGTGATTTCAATGTTAACTTTGACAGCAATGATAATAAGGTAGTATCACTTATTGATGCTTTATCCACTTATGGATTACGCAAATTGGTGAGTTTTGCAACTCGTAAAAATAATTGTATTGATAATGTCTTCACAAACATTAACAGTACACAAATTGAAGTGAAATGTTTAAATATGTGTTTTTCCGATCACAACGGAATATCAGTAGTGGTTAAAGATACAAATATAGAATATCAATATAATCCTAAAATATGTCGTCCTATAACACTACAGGGTACATTTATATTATATGCAATGCTCTCTAATGTACAATGGGACTTCATTAAATGTGAGTTAATAGGGATAAATGATAAATGGAAAATCTTAACTGATATTATGATACAATGCATTAAAGGTAGTTTTCCCCAAAAAATTATTAAAGGCAGCCCAAATCGGGTAAATAATGTAAAGTGGTTTAATAGTGATTTAAAAAAGATGAGAGATACGTTAAAATTAATTGACGAAAATAATAAAATTAATAACTCTCCTGAATCTCGAGCCCTTAAATCGGACTATCTTAAAACTTATAGAAACGCAATAGTTAAATCAAAAAGAGAGGCCAATGATAATTTTATTAACACTGCATCTAACAAACCCAAAGCTATATGGAAAACTATAAATTCTAAGAGGCAGCAAACTGCAATCGGTGATATTTCCTGTGATCAATTCAATTCATTTTTTTTGTAACGTTGCGAACACCATAACCAAAGATTTACCTTCTAGAAGCTATACCTGTGATATAAATGTAAATTGTGATGTCGAATTTTATTTCAAAGAAGTGAGCGAAATTAAAGTAAGGGACGCTATAAATAGTATTAAAAACAGTGATAGCACCGATATATATGGCATCTCAACTAAAATAATAAAATCAGTTAAGAATATTTTAATACCTCATCTCACAATACTTATAAATAAGACAATAGCTACGGGTGAATTCCCATCAGTATTAAAAGAAGCCAAAGTAATACCAATATTCAAAGGAGGTGATATTAATCAATTAAACGATTATAGGCCTGTTTCACTCCTTCCATGGTTCTCTAAAATAATTGAAAGAATATTAAAAGAGCAACTAGTAGACTATTTTGAAACATATAAATTATTTAATAAAAATCAATTTGGATTCAGAAGTGGTTTCTCTACTAGTGATGCCATCGTAGAACTTACGGAAAATATTCTAAATGCCTTTGAACACAAGAAAATAACGACTGCATCTTTTATCGATATGAGTAAGGCCTTTGACTGTGTTAAACATAACATAATGTTAACTAAGTTAAAAGCGTACGGTATCTCTAGTAAGAGCACTAACTTAATTAGGAGCTATCTTTCGGATAGAAAACAACAGGTTCTCTTTAATGGAAAAATGTCTGATATCTCTTCACTGCATATAGGGGTTCCGCAAGGGTCTGTTTTAGGCCCGATACTGTTTCTAATTTACATAAATGACATGCCGAAAGAAGTAAGTATGGCCAATGTAATATTATTTGCTGATGACAGTACAATGGTAGTTAATGGGAAAAGCGTTGAAGAGGTATTAGAAAAGAGTCAAATAGCGACCAACAAAACTATAGACTGGTGTGTTGAAAATGGCCTTGTTTTAAACAAGGCGAAAACTAAAACAATAACGTTCACACTTACTAGAGATGTCCAATTAAACGGTAATAAAACAACACATTTTCTAGGAGTTCATATTGATGCAGCCATGAGATGGGACTGTCAAGGTTCAGAACTAGCTAAAAGGCTAGCAAAAATTTCATTTGCTATTCGCAAACTCGCAGGTACAGTCTCATATAGTATACTTAAGATGGCTTACTATGGATATTTCCATTCAGTCATGACATATGGTATTTTAATATGGGGGCACTCATCCTGCCGCCATCGCATATTCAAAATACAAAGAAGAGCAATCCGTATCTTGGCTGGATTAGGTTATCGTGACAACTGTAAAAATAATTTCACAGAACTCGGAATCTTAACTCTTCCATCAGTTTATATATATGAATGTCTTAAATATATTAGGAAGTACCCAGAGAGATACACAATTCTGGAACATAAGCACGAAACACGACATAAAGATAATTTGTTAACGGGCTATCATAGACTTACGAGATCGCGCTCAGGTGTAAATTATTATGCTGTCAAATGCTATAACAAGTTACCAACACAACTTAGAACACTGCCAAATACCAGTTTTAAAAATAAAATTAAAGAATTGTTAATTAAAGGGGCCTTCTATTCACTAGATGAATTTTTAGAATTAGACATTGAAACAGCTTAAATTTAATTATACTATTTTAATATGTTTGTTCCTAATAATTCTATATTTGTCCTTTTTTATATGTCTATTAGCTTTTATAAATTTTATTAATTATTTTAACTCTTGATATTTTAATATTTTATTATTTAACACATATGTATGTTATAATTGTTTATCTTTATAAACTTTTAAATGTTTTCATGTTATTTATACCTTTTATTTATATCTGTTGTTTAATATTGTTTTGTATATTTGCTACGCTCAGTGTATTATTTTTTGTATTTAAATTTTTAATTATATTTAGTTTTATATTATACACTCTATACTTTTTATATCCACTATATATATATATTCAAATGTATCTATGACATGTGTAAAACTTAATTGTTAATAACACGAATAAATACTTTATACTTTATACTTTATATGGAGCAGCCAGAAGGCTTCGCAGTAGATGAACATAAGGTATTCAAGTTAAAAAAGGCTATATATGGTTTGAAACAAGCTTCTCGGCCTTGGAATAAGAAAGTTGAAAATGTACTTAATAAGATAGGTTACGAAAGATCAAAGTTATATAGTATACATATGAAAGGTAAAGAAAACAAGCTAACAATAATAGCTCTATACGTCGATGATTTCTTCATTTTTTCAAAAGACTAATCGGAACTAGAGTTCCTAAAACAAGATTAAGGCTTCAAGTTCAAACTAAAAGATTTGGGAGAAGCAAAACAATGTTTAGGGATAAGAATAGAAAGGAATTGGAAAGAAGGGACAATAACTCAAGATCAAGAAAACTATGTGAATCAATTGCTGAAAAAGTTTAAAATGGTTGATTGTAAACCAGTTAAGACTCCTATGGAATCGAAATTGCAATTGAAACCCAGTAATACAAAATGTAATGAAGATTTTCCTTACCAACAACTAATAGGTAGTTTAGTGTATTTAAGTGTGCTTACACGACCAGGTATTCATATAGCATGAGCTATTTGAGCTAATTTAATGCTTGTTATGATGAATCGCATTGGAAACGCGCAAAAAGAATTTTATGTTATTTGAAGGGTACTAGAAGTCATTGTTTAAGATATGAACGGACAGGATCAGAAGTCCAAGGCTTTACAGATGCGGATTGGGCAAATGACAAACAAGATAGGAGATCATACAACGGTTACGTCTTAAATTTAGCAAATGCAGCTATATCGTGGCAAAGTAGAAAGCAGAAAACAATTTCCCTTTCCAGTACAGAAGCGGAGTACATGGCTCTTACTGAAGCAGCCAGAGAAGGTACATATTTAAAGAATTTATTGTGCGAGTTAACCAATGTGCATGATCCAATAGTGTTGCATAACGATAATCAAAGTGCGCAGAAGTTGTCTATGAGTCCTGTTTTTCATGGTAGATCTAAACATATAGACGTTAAGCTTCATTTTATTCGAGATACTGTTAATAATGGTAGCATTAAAATTGTATATATGCCCACATAAAATATGCCTGCAGATTTGTTGACCAAAGGCTTATGTGAGGCAAAACATTCAAAATTTATGTACAACATAGGAATATGTGAGATACGAAAATTTATGCAATATAGTGGGGGTTGAAATTATATTTAAAAATATTCATAGTGGCTCCCTCTGTAATATACTTGTATGAATAAAGTAAGTTAGTCTCGTGTGAACGAAATAATGGAAATTTACAGATTGATTAGGAAGGGCGGTTCCCATTTCCGACCTTGGTTCTTCGATTCCTACTCTATCTGATGAAAATCTGACTGCTTCTCTTGGACTTGAATTATTATAATTGTTGATGCAAATCGATGGACAATCATTATAGTTCAAAATATTACGCAAAAATCTCCACTTACACAGTGGAAATATACACAACAGTGTCAAGAAAAAACCTGCTATTGAACAGATACTCATAAACCATGTAGTATGTCTTATAATAAACGATTTGTTCATGTTGTCTGTGAGGGCCTGGTCCATTTTCTCGAGTTGATGGGTGGCATGGCGAAGATCATCTAGGTTAGCAGATTTTAAGTCAATGGTCTCCATCTGAGGAATTAATTGGAGAACTTCTTGATGTCCAATGCAACAATCGTCCGAGTTTATATCTAACTGTGGAATAAAGTTAGTACAATTGGATGTGTAGTTCGCTCCAGCGGATAACACAATGGATGCTCTGTAGCTTTTGCAGCGGGGTTCCAATTTGAAAATTCCGGATCCTTCTATGGCGACATCATGGATTTGCTGGCTGCCTTCATATGTTACTGTTGCCAGTGATTTTCCTGAAGACATGTAGAGCCATGTGTTAGAAGACAAGGGATGCCATATTTCCATATTTGAATTGACTGTTCTGGTTTGACAGTCGCTCGGGATACTCGACGGATTCTGGACACGAAGGGCTGCTTCACAAGGTAGTTTCCCAGATGTGGACTGCATTAAGGTGTTTGACATATGTAGGTCTCTCTTCTCAGAATCTTGCATGTGCATGTGTACAAGGATTTTAATCGACCGTATTGGGTTTTGGAATTGGCAAGGATTAAAAATGGATAAGAAGGGTCGTCGTAACAGAGAATAAATGGAGATGCAACGCTTTTTTAGGGAAATAGTATTGGGGAGTTGAACAGTAATTAATTTTAATGTATCTGTGTATAGAGTTTTATCTTCTAAATTTAAACAAAGATCTGATGTTGTTTTGAGAGATTTTCTTAAAAATTGAAGTTTATAATTATAAATGGACACATAAATAAATAAGGAACCATAGAGAAAGCAAATGGAATAAGAGAAAAGAATAAAATGTTTGAATTCATCGTCTCAATTTACGTATCTAGAACATAAAGCTTCAGTAAATTTTTATGATAAGTGACATGCTTTTTTGGTGTTATTTCTATAATTACAGTGTTATTTTCTTTAACTTTTATGATTTTATATGGACCCTTATATTTTGATGCTAATTTTTTGTTTAGTCCCGGTTTAGTACTTTTATCTAAAATGTAAACTAAATCGTTTTCTGCAAAAACAATGTTATTTATTTTTTTATCGTAATAAGTTTTAGATTTTTCTTTTGATTTTATTAAATTATCACGAGCAAATTGATATGTTTTGTTAAATCTTAACATTAGATGAGAGTAATAGTCATCATATGTATTGCGAAATTAAGGTGTACTTGTTATTGAATTAGGAATATATGCCTTGTGACCATACATTAACTCAAAAGGCGAAAACCATGTAGATGAATGAATATGAGTATTGTAAGTAAACATAGCAACATAAACAAATTGATCTCAATTATTTTGGCTAGAGTTAATAAAATTGTTAAGATATTCTTTTAAAGTTAAATGACTTTGTTCAAGAGCTCCATTTGTTTGTGGATGAAATGGACTGCTAAATACATGTTTAATTTTAAATAATTTGTTTAGTTGACAACATTAGATGAAAAATCAGTACCATTATCCGATAGAATAGCTTTCAGAATTCCAAACATAATTATAAATTTTAAGAGATTGTAAATCAGTACCATTATCCGATAGAATAGCTTTCAGAATTCCATAAAACGATTTTCATTTTCTATAATAGGAAGTGGACCTACAATATCAAGTGCAAGTCGTTTAAATGGAATTTGGCTAGTAGTTGTGATTTCCATTGGAGATTTTATTGGTTTATGACAAGTTTGATTTATCTAATAAGATTTACAATTTTTATAAACTTTTTAATGTCTTTTTTCATATTAGACCAACGATATTTTTCTCTAATTGTTTTATATGTTCGTATAAACCCTGCATGACTTGCGATAGATGAATTGTGGTTTTCGTTTAATATCCTTAGAATTTCTGTTTCATCAAATGGAGTGATTTTATGATAATTAACAATAACAACCTTAATATATGAAAATAAGAATTGAATCATCTCGTTTCTCATATCTTCTTTTAAATTTGGATAATATTTTTCTATGTTAGGTATACAAATTCGAATATTTCAAGTTCATTAAGTTAAATTTTTAATGAATAAAATTGTAATGAATAAAATAAGATAATTTATCAAAGTGATTGTCATTTGAAATAAGCAAAAAAAGTGTTTTAGAATTATTATTACGAAGATGAACGATATCGTATAATTGAACTTCTGTATCAATTGATGACAAATCAAAATTGGAGCTAAAAGATTAGTAAAATTCGTTATTCTCTTTTAATTTTTTAGAAAAAATAACATCAATCGGAGACTTTGTAAAAATATCTTCATCAATTGTCTCTACACTTGAAGTTGTTTCGTTAGTATAATGAAATTTGATAAATTCTTCATATGTATTATGATTTTGTGATCTATACTAAAACAGGATTTCTAGATTACTGTTATCTCGATCAGGTTTAAATTTAATTTCATATTCATATTCTTCGAATCGAAGCCTCCATCTCAAAAGTTTACTTGTTGGATCTTTGCAATTAAAGAGCCAGGTAAGTGGGTCTGTGATCTGTTTCTAAAGTGAATTTTCGACCATATAGATAGGGCCTGAAATGTTTTGTAGTCCATACAATTGCTAATAACTCCTTTTATGTGGTTGAATAATTACCTTCAGCGCTATTAAGAGTTCTAAATGCATATGCTATAGGGAGATCTTTTCCGATTTCTCCCTGAGAAAGAACTGCACC
The DNA here is from genome assembly GCA_963969525.1 of Ontholestes murinus. NCBI lineage: Eukaryota > Metazoa > Arthropoda > Insecta > Coleoptera > Staphylinidae > Ontholestes > Ontholestes murinus. The sequence goes on along the minus strand of OZ018393.1, from coordinate 43,156,427 downwards.
AATACCATAGTTAGAGGAGTCTGTTGTTAAAAAGAATTCCTTATCAAAATTAAGATTTTTAAGGATAGGGGATGAAGTGAGAATTGATTTTAAATGATCAAATGCATTTTGTTGAGGAGCAGACCATGAGAATGAAATATCCTTTTTTAATAATGAAGTTAAAGGTTTTTAAATTTTTGGAATAAATCTACGATACTAGCCACAAAGTCCAAGAAATTGTTTAATTTTCTTGGGTGATTTAGGAATAGGGTATTCGACTACAGCTTTGATTTTATGCGGATTTAAGGAAATGCCTTTATCACTAATAATGTGTCCTAAATAAGCTATTTCACGATGCATAAATTCACACTTATCTGGTTGCAACAAAAGGTTATTATTTCTTATATTTGTATGATCCTCTATTGCTGAAGCATACTCGTACATACCGATATCGTTTAGATAAACAAAGCTTTTTTTAACCCCTTTGGCATTCTATTAAATTCAAATAAACCCATAGGTGTAGAAAAGGCTGTTTTTAACGAGTCTTCTGGATCAAACCCACTAGCAAGATCAAGAGTGCTAAAATATTGTGAATAGCCTAATTGATCAAATATTTCAATATTTGGAAGTGGATAATTTTCACCTACTGTGATATTATTTAATTTACGGTAATTTATGACTATACGCCACTTCTGTGGAGGACTTGAATATGGAGAAACGGAAGGTTGTATAATTTTTTGTTTTAACATTTTTTCAATTTGATTCTTTACTTTTTCTTTGTGAATTTTGGCATACCTATATATTTTTTAATTTATTGGGACATCAGTGGTTAATTTTATTTTATGTTGCATTACATCTATGTGTGTTAGTTGATCATCAGGTAAATAAAAAATATCATATTCTAAGCATACATTTTCTATAGATTTCTTTTCTTCGGAATTGAGATGTATAAGTCTAAGATTTTCTTTAAGTGAAGATAACCTATCACATGTATTTAGAGGTGAAGAAAAAATTGAGAACTATTCTCTTGAAATGGCTCTAATGAAACTTTAAGTGTATTAACTATGACTTCGGCATTACTTGTATTTAAGATTGTAGTAATGGCTTTACCATCATCATTAACTTTAACAAGTGCACGTGCAAGGAAAACACCTCTACATAATTTTAATTCAGGACAAATGCCTTCTTTAATTTCGGGATTCCATACATCTACCTGAATTAGGGTAACGAGATGTTAATGTGTAAGAATTCGAAGGTGAATCATTAAAATAAATAGGAATAGGACGTAGTAAAGAGTTTATGTGCAAAGTTTTTCTTTTAAAATCAATAGTTGCGCGCTCGTCTGTAAGAAAATCATTTCCGATAATTCCATCAAAAGGAATGTTTGACTCTTAATCTTAATTTCATTATCACATACTGTAAAGTTCAGCACTGTACTTCCAATAGATAAAACGGACGAATATGCACTTAAACCATTAAGAGTAAGCTTATCTAAAGAATTGTAACGACACTCACATTGTTTAAGCTTATCTAATTTGATGAGTGATACGCTTGCACCAGTGTCTACTAAAAATTTAAACATTACATTTGGAAATTTTAAACTTATAAATGAAGTATTATTGTTGGTATGATTAATATTATGACATAAGGGCAATGAATTTAACTCATTATTTGATTTTAAATTTAGATTTTGTGGTTTAGTTCTATTTTGAGTTAAAGTTTGATATGCGTTTGAATTGGGATATTGATTTTGAAATGGATTTAATATTTCTTGTGTTTTAATTGGAATTTTATTTGGATTTTGTTTAAGATTTTGTGATCGATTTAGAGCTTGATTTGAGATTGAATTAGAAGTTTCTTTTTTATTAAAATTTGTTATAAATTAAGGATTCTTATGGGAATAATTTATAGTTTTAAATGCATTTACGCCTGCTTAATATGTAAATCTGCAATATCGGCGTTTATTACAGATTGATTGGAGTTTAAATTAATCGGCTAAGATGTTGAGGACCTATTTTTATTACTATTATTGTAAGCTCTTTTCTCACATTCCTGTATTTAAAGGCCTGATTTTTTACAATTACGACAAAATTTTTCTCTAGACTCACTTGAATTAGTATTATTAAAGTTAGTATTCGGGTTATAATTAAATTTTGAATTATGGTTTTTAAAGTAACAATTTTCACTAGTATGCCCTAATTTTTTGCAAATATAACAAAATGTTTTATGTGAATTTTCTGACATTTTTAAAGATTTTTCTTCATCTATAGCTTTATTCAATGATTCATTAAAAGAATCAATTTTTGACATCGCCCCTAAATGCAACAAAACCTGAAGGTTCTGGCATCAGATCCGCTGGAGCACTTTATACCCAACCGGGAGTGCAAATTCTACCTAAAATTTGAGAAGTATTGCTCTTATAATTGCTACATCTCCAGTAAAAGATTTATAACTAAATAACAACTTCTAAAGCAAAACTGAAAAAAATAGATTTATACCTTTAATATATTGAACTGTATTTACACTACATTGAATTTTATTTTTGAATAACTGATGGTAATATGGTAAATAGTGTCGTTACAGCTCTGGTTTAAACATTTTAGACTATACAATGTCTGATAGTACATATGGTGTATATGTTATATATGTTTATCAGTGTTGTTAGTGCTTTGATTTAAAACTATAAAGTACCTACATTCATATCACACTCAATGATGATTACTGCATTATCTGGCTTAGTTTCCAGCAAAGTTCGTAAGCTTTTTGATTATAGTTGACAGCAATTACATCTCCAGTTATTAGACAGGCAAATGTGCGCAAGCAATTTTCTAAAACTGTTTTAGGATTAGTTATATCAAGAAAATCTGAGGACAGAGGCTGTAATTTTGAAAATGTTCCCACTGGCAGGGAAACTGATTCGATCTGTAAGCAATCGCCTTCTTCCAAAATGAGATTATTCATCGTCTAAAATAGATTGGTCAAAATTATTATTAACATGTTGATAATAATCGCCTGTAAGCAGTATGGTAGATTAGATATTTGAATTAAAACCTAATAAAATATTCCTGCCAGACAAAAATATATATACAGGGTGTCCCGTTAATGCGGGGAAATGGCTGGACCATAGATTCCTGGGGTCAAAATATGACGATTTAACGGTTAAGCCGGAATTTGTCTTAAAAGTTTCAAAAATGTTTATTTCTTTTGTTTATAACAATTAAACGCTTTATTCGATTTGAATGAAATTAATTATAATTATTATTACTTAATATTATATATTTTTCAACTTCGACCTGAAGAGTATCAGCAAGAGGGCCATGATCGGACTTTTTGCGGCCAGAAAAATGGCAGAACGTACATGGGGACTGAGATCCAGTATGACCAAATGACTATACACTGTGGTCATAAGACCTATAGTGACATACGCTGCGCTTGTTTGAAGAAAAAAGACCCAAACCAAAAGCGCAGCAGCAAAACTTGAAAGAGTGCAAAGACAGGCGTGTCTGCTGATCACTGGGACAATGCGAACAACGCTCACAGCAGCCATTGAACACACATTATCGCTACCACTACATCTGTATATTATGATAAATAAACACAGTTTAAATATGGGGTCACCAAGACCAGCAACATTTAAAGTACCATATAGGTTATAGGTTATAGGTTAAGTAGGGTCTTAGTGAGGTGTGTTAGCCTCTCGTGAACTGCGACCTAATATTCTATTGTTCTACCCTTAACCAATCACTTCCCAAGCAGTCCCACGTCCACCATGAACCTGGTAACTATCTTGGGGGTGATAATGCTCACTTCTTCGGGGGATAATCGGTCCCTGCCGAAGTGTGAAAGACGCTTGTGAGCAATCGCAACACAAGTGCATAGTATGTGCTCGATAGTTTCATCTGCCGAATCACACAATCTGCAGTTTCCACTTTCCTCTTTTCCCATTTTCCGCAAATGGTATCGGAGGGCACAATGCCCTGTCATGAGTCCGGTGAAAGTTCTTAGCTCGTTCCTTGTGGCTGTGATCGAGTTTCAGGAGTCGTTTTGATTGACGTAGACCTGGTACATTGTTCCAATACTTACGTCTTCTGTCCTCTTCCCATTTTTGCACCACCTCTCTTCTATGCGCCATGGGGAGTCCACAAAACGGCTCTGGTCCTATAGGAGTGGCATTTGCACCTCTTTTTGCGAGTTCATCGACCACTTCGTTGCCTTTAATATCCCCGTGCCCTGGGACCCACATGAGGGTCAACAAGTTGTTCTTCGCCAGTTGCGAGAGGGATCTTCGACATTCCCAGACAGTCCGTGAGCCGTGACTATAGGCTCGAACGGCCTTTACTGCGGCTTGGCTGTCTGAGCAGATGTATATATGCGCGCCATTTAGGTGCCTATCCAAGCATTCTCTGGCGCACATATCAATTGCAATCGTTTCCGCTTGCAGAATCGTGGGCGTCGTGCCCAGAGCCATGAAGCTCCTGTGGTTTTGGTTAGGCCCATAAATGCCTATTCCAGTACCTCTGGTATTCTTGGCACCATCCGTGTACCAGGCTGATATCCCTCGTCCAAACTCCTTGACTCTCATTAAAGCCGTTTTGGGGTCCTCGATTGACACCTTAAACGGTAATTCGAAATTCGAGCTTCCTGGACATAATGTCCGTCGGTTTGGACAGAAGGGCCGGATCGATTTGCTGCAGTATTTCTAAGTGTCCTGTCCAGTCCCCCGGCAGTGTTTTCTTCCTCTGGTGTAGTCGGAGGGCTGCCACAAGTCCCTCTTTTTGTACCACTAGATGGAGCGTGTGAGACCAATGATTATAAATGATAAAGTACCATAAGCAGAAGAGAAAAAATACTAAACGTACCGAGGCTGGTAGCTATGGAGGGAGCAAACAATTCGCGATTGCTCTGAGGAAACATATCTCCATCTTCCAGGCCGAAATAGCCGCCATCGGCTGGTGTGCTTATACGTAATGGAGTCGGGACATAACGAAGAACCAGTTATTATTATGACGGACAGCCAGGCAGCCCTCGCCGATAGTTCAGTCCAGGCTGGTTATGACTTACATAAACAGATTGGACGCACCGGCGACAACAAGAAAAACTCAGCTAGTATGGATACCCAAGGGTTAAAGAATTATTGGACCCCTGGGGGCTGACTTGTTGGCCAAACAAGGGACAGCAAGGAAAGGAAATAATCCGACCCAAGCTAACAGAGAAGCATAAAAAGGCATGGCATATCCAAAAGGGAAAGAGTCATACTCATCCTAGATGGTCAAGCTGTCAAGACTGAGCAGATTGAAACTAAGAAAAATCACAGGACTGGTCACTGGGCACTGTGAACTGAATAAGCACAAATATAGGATGTGAATTGAAAAAAGCTACCTATGCCGTGGGTGTCATGCGAAGCATATAAACGACAACGCACGGTGAAATTCGGAGGAGACCTGTGCTTCCTGTAGAACAGCTAAAGAGCATTCCCCGGTAGAAACTCCTGGACTTTATTGAAGACACAGGAGTACACAGGGAGTAAAATATCCAGAGGCACACAAAAGGAGCACGGAGACCGCATTGCAGGGACGCTAAGACACAACCTAATAAGGAAAAAAAACGATAATAAATGTATTTTCGGTAAAACAAAATTAGACTTTTTATCTTTCTCACTTTCATTAAATCATGTTTTAGTTTTTTAGCACTGCTTAAATAACTTGTCGCTACAAGTTCACATAACAAACAATTTGCCTGAACAGCCCACCCTTCAAGCATATTATACTATAGTTTCACTTTCATTTCTAAATCCTTTTATTGAACGTTCGATCGTGATATGCTAGTCATTTATTTGCCAAATAAAAAGTTCAATAACAAAATTATAATTTTAGATTTAGAAATTATAATAATACGAATGCTGCTATACGAGGGACGTTTGAAAAGTCCATGTAAAAATAAAAACTACTAACGTGTTTGGGGTAAACCTTTTTTTATTTTTCAACATAGTCTCCTTTTAGGCTCATACAGTTCGTTTAATGATGTTCTAGTTTGTTGATCCCTTCTGAATAATAGTATTTGTTCATTTCTGCAAAATATCCATTAATGTCTGCAATCACCTCCCCGTTTGAATAAAATCTTTGTCCCGTCAGCCATTTCTTCAAATTGGGGAACAAATAGTAGTCCGAGGGAGCCAAGTCTGGAGAATAGCGGAGATGTGAAACGAGTTGGAATCCTATTTCCATTAATTGTGGGACCACAACTGCTGAAGTGTGTGCTGGTGTATTGTTCGGTTTTCAAACGGTCCAATAAGGATGAATAATATTTATCAGTAATAGTTTTACCCTTTTCCAGATAGTCGATGTAGATTATCCCTTGCGAATCCCAAAAGACAGTCGCCATAACCTTTCCGGTTGAAGGAACGGTTTTGAAATTTTGAAACCACTTATAAACTGTTCTAATCAAAGGTGCAGAGTCACCATAATGTTTATCAAGCTTCTCTTTAGTCTCCTGAGAAATTTTGCCTTTCATAAAGAAATGTTTAATCATCATACGAAATTCTTTTTCGACCATTTCTTGAAAATAACTCGACTTCCTTGATTCACACGAATGGCAAACACAAAGAAATAGTCGAATATGGTTTAAACTTAGTGTGCGTTCAAGAGACCTTCTAACTAAACATGACCTCGATACGCGAAGGTGGTGCCCTCTCTCGGACTTTGCACGGATTTCAAATTATAATTAATAGAAATAATATAATTATATATAAATAGAAAAAGATTTGTATTGTTTGTGTTTATATTAGGTACTATAAACTCGTGTGTAAGCAAATGATAATTATTTTGTTATCTCTAGAAAAAAAATCATCGCAATTCAAGGTAAATATTATTGACATTACAGTAAATAAAATGGTAATCACTTTTCATTCCTAGATAAGTATGCTCACTCTAATATTTATATATGTTTTGCTCTTCGCTTTGTTAGTGAATAGCGGTAAGTAATGGGTTTTTTTTAATTCCCTTGGTAAATTAAAATTTGAAATGTTTTTTAATAATCAATTCTAGATGGTCAATGCAACTATGGCAATAATAATGGTGTCAAGATTGGAAACAAGCATTTCTTTTTAGAGACGCATTTTAAGGTAATTACAAATTAATACTTACTAAATCACTTTATGGTTATTATATTTATAAGGTTTAACTGTTGATGTTGGCTACTTATCAAAATGCAAATATTTGTTGTGGTTTATTAGTCGTATCCAATCAATTAATTCTCTCAATGTCTTAATGTTTTAATTATGTTCCGACTAATAGATAATAATAATAATAATATAATAGTATTTATTAACGAATTATCCTTTTACATAAATATAACATAAAAATACCAACAACTAAATTATAACCTTTCTCAATTCAGTTTTGAAATTACTGAAGGTAGAACCAAATAAATTAACATTATCATTGGATTTTAATTCATTTGCGAAAAACATGAGTCTATATATTGGAGTATTTAGTTCATAATTAATTCACACTACAGATAACCTAAATAGAGGTCTTCGAAGTATTATAAGTGGAACTAATTGAAAAATTTAGTGAAACTGTCAATTTATTGCACCAGATATTAATTTATGAAGTAAATATAAAGCTAACCTAATTCTACGCTTACGTAACGATTCTATTTTAAAACAACTGGAAAAGTCATTGTTATCGTCAATGTCTATACTTGTATTTTTAATCAATTATCTTCAGTAAAATTACCTAACCTAAAAACCATTTGACATTTGTCATTAAAAAAAGTGAATCAATTTAGTAGTGTTTGTAAAGCAGCAGTGGTCGAAAGACGGACACAGCAAAACAAACAAGAATATCGCTATGTTTTGCTCATTTACTTAAGAAAAGAGAAAAACACGACGTAAATCCATAAAAAGTTATGCTCTGTGTACGGTAAAGATTGATTATAGAATGCCAGTGCCAGAATTGGTTGGCCAAATTCCGTTTTGGTAATTTCAATGTTTAAATGCCCCACATTCAGCAAGGTTGGAGTCGAGGCCGATAAAATAAGGGCATTGATGAATTGAAGCAAAGCACCACGATATTAAACATTTCTCAAAGGACCGTGGAAAGACATTTGCACAAGCTGGGGTATGTTAGCAAACTCAATGTTTGAGTGAACTGAAAGAAATTCATTTAACATACTGGTTAAACGCCTGCGACAAACAATAAAAATGATTCACTTTTCAATGTATTGTCATTAAGATGAGAAATGGATAATTTACGAAAACTTCGTGCGCAAATGATCATGGTGTAAGTCCGGTGAATAAATTGCAATCTCGTCGATAGCAAATATCCATAAAGAGAATATTATGCTCTCAATCTGGCAGATTACAAAGACGACGTGTATTTTGAGCTGTTACCACCGAACCAAATTTTTTATTTTGTATTTAAATTCTTTTATATTTGCTTTGATTGATTTGACGTCCTTAATTGTTTGTGGTTACATCTTTTTATTTATCAGGATATTATTATTGTCCTTTAAGAAGGTATCAACTTTGTCTGTGTAGTCGTTTCGGAATATTTAACATTCTAATTGAATATTATTTTAAACCATTCTCCGATATTATCATTTTTACCATATTGTTTGTTGTTTATTTATAGTATTTATTTATTATCTATTTCTTTAATTTATTCGGACGAGAAAATGCCTCCTTGTTTTGAAACACATTATAACGTGCGCATACCTCCGTATTATATGATTGTCAAGTTAACTTCGAGTGCAAAATACTACCGTAGAAATGGAACAATTAGAGTACGATCTGAAGGAGCAAGCGTTTGGAAATACTTATCCAGAATATTAACTAATGTATCAAAGGTGAATATCATCAAACGAACAAAAAACAAACAGAATTTTAAGCTGTTTGACAGAAAGAGATAGATTTACTTTGTCAAGCTTTCAGGTACAAGGGCTTAAAATTCTTTGGCCTCATATATAGACAGCACCACAAACTAAAAATATTTTAGACTTCCTATAGAATACCAATTTTAACTTAGATGCTATCAAAATCATACGACTCGCGTACAAGTTATAGCTTTCGAAGTGATGCTACATCTGAATTTATTTTTACTATAGATAATAGTCAATTGTCTTTTGATTAAACCTTTTTTCTGATGAGAAAAATACTGCTGAAGCAAAGACATGGCTTGGTAAATGTTACGGCACACCTACTCCACTGAATCCAACCATTAAATATGGGTTTTGTCGTAGCCGTACGAGCACAAATGGTACACTATATTCAGGAAGGTTAAGTGAGATATTTATTCCAGAAAATATCCAGAAGAATAGTTAAATCATTCTGAATGGCCTCAAAATAAAATTGAGTGAGTTAGTTAACATCATAGGCATTTAAAAAACGTGTTATTCATTTAATTAATAAATACAATCAGATAGAAAAAGCTTTGCGCACATAGGGTGACACAATTTGGACAAACGTGCGAACGTGGTTGACTTTCAAAGCAAGATTTAAACCTGTTTATTTGCAATAAAAAGTTTTTGCGTCGATTTGTCTCTCACAACATATCGAAGTACAATTTCCTGAAAACTCAACATCAATTGGCAATATTTAGGTCAGTATATTTTGGTATTCGCATGGCATAATATTCATTATTATCCTAATACTGTTAACACTACTAATAAATAATATTATTGTTAATTATTGCGTCGATTGGATGATGAGCTCGACATCAAACGCACACATTTGGTTGGAAACATTGCGCTATGAATTGGACCCGCAGCCTCAAGTTTTCTAAACCTGGCCTCCAACAACTATTTCCTTTTTCGTTGACTGAATCAGTGGCTCGCTTGTAAATGATCTTACTCGAATGGGGTGGTCAAGTTGGAAACAAATACCCGACACCGAGCTCTATAAGATCGGCATTAAAATATTACACGTCCTTAACCTTAAGTGTATTACTTTAATTGAAGGTTTTGCCCCAAGAAATAAAACAATTTTTTCATGAAAAAAACTCGGTTTTTCATTGTTAAGCTAAAGACTTTTCAACCCATGTAGTAACATACGAAAGAAGTATATAAAAGTGCTTCGCCAATTAGCAACCATTGCCAACTGGTACGAGTTACATAAGAATAATCAACATTATTATATTTGTCTTTATCACAGATATTTTTATAAAAGAATATTAACAAAAACTGCACAAAAAAGTACGTACATATAAAAAATACAAATTTTGGCAACATGCTGACTTGCATTAAATATTCTTCCATTCAAACCCCTTATCTTCTTTCCTCTGATGATTCAAAGCAATGGATACTTATTTTGTTTAGCATTTAGATGCTTATTTTTCCCTTAATTTCGGGATGCGTTTTATAAACATTGATCATAGGATATAAAGCATAGTGAAAATGATGGTAGCGACCGTTACTATGTTGTAGTTCATTTTAAAAAAGGTAAATAAAAATAATTTTTAAGTTTTTATACCACAAAGTTTACAATATATTATCAATTTTAACAAAACCATTCAACACTTGATAATGACCTGCAAAGGTCGAAACTATAGTTGTGTAAAAATTGATAATATATTGTAAACTTTGTTTGTGTATATTATACAATAAATAAAGGTATAAAAACTTAATAATTATTTTTATTTACCTTTTTTTTCGAAAGCATGGTATTCAACTCATCGACCAAGCAAAGCAAGTAGACACAATATTTAAAAATAAAGACGACATGTGGAAACATCAACACGATGAAATTTCATTGTTGGATGCAAACTAGCCGATAGAATCATCCAGGTGAAGAAATATATACAATATGTAATATTCACACTTGCACAAACCATGGCTGAACCTTTCCGATTAAATAATTTTACGAGTATATCATTCAAAACTGCACTAGTATAATAGAGAGCGTATAATGAATGGACCAACTTCCAATAATTATTCAAACAAATAATAACAGCGTCATTTCTTCAATAGAAAAACTAGAATTTTTGAAAGGGCATGTTTGCAAAAAAGCAGTACAACTCATAAACCACTATCTATTGACGGACATCAATTATACAACTCCAATTTATTTTTAGTAGTAGACAAGTTTTCGGATCAGTCAATTTCCAAACCAAACTCTCCAGAACAATTTAATAATCTCTTATAAAATTTGGCCATATTGTTAGGCGAAAAACCAAACAAATATGGATATTTGACAAGTACTATTAATCACCACAGGAGGATCTGGATTTAGAAACCACCCTGACGTTTAAAAAAAAAGATTTTTATCTTTGAAACAAAACCAATTCATACGGACCGAAGATACTACATCAAAACGTAGAACATGTGGATATACATAATGATAACGTGTGTTACCCTATGTTTAGCAATCAATATACAAGAAAAGAATTGAGTAATGAAAGAACGAAACTTTTGCTAAAACTGTCTATAACACTTATGAAGTTAGCATTGCCATTTATCGCTACGTTGCATACTAAATTACATTTAGAACGATATAAATATCCTCAAAGATAGTCACGTCATACATAAACTATGCCAACAGTATAAGGTTATAGAGAGTGAACTTATTCTATCAACATTTCGGGAATGGACGATCTATATGCTGCCATCTGCCAACTGACGTTCCTATCATAAAGTTATAATTGTCTGTAGAGTTACTTAAAACATTTTGAAGTCCATGCTTTGTTTATGTTGTTAACATTGACATGATGTCAGTCAAGAAATAGAATTAACTTGTGAACATTTCCGTGCGATTATTTTCTTCAAATTTCAACGGGGATTATCTTAACAACAATGTATCGATTAACTTAATGCTTTTGATGATGAAGCACTATTAAAAACCATTATATACCGATTGTTTACGGAATTCAATCATGTCAGTGGTTCACTTAGTGATGAATTTCGTAGTAAAGATCGTCCAAAATAGGTTTTTGTTTCAGAAAACACGCATCATTAGGAATTAGTGAGACCAGCATACGTTAAATACTGCAACATTTGGTTGACAAAAAATTGGTGTCGATTGGTCGAAATAAATGCTCAAGATATACGATTGCGGTGCTTCAAAACACTTTCATGTTATCGAATAGGTGACAAATCATGCATATAGTCTGTTCGTTGGATCTTTCGTCGTACGTCACAAACTATCGCTTCAAAAAACGACGAAAGTTTTACAGTGCGTTCTTTTTCTAACGCATTTGGTTTACTTTATCAGACTGAATGTTTTTGCGTCGTTTCTCGAAGCGATAATTTGTGACGTACGACCAAAGATCCAACGAACAGACTATATATGCGTTTGAGTCTAAAAGTAAATAGTAGTCGACTATGTGGATCTTTCTAGAATAACTAAATCCAACAAAATTTAGCCTGTTTTTTTTTTCGGGGAAAAAACTGAAATATGGCAACTATAGCATCAGTAGAACGTCAGATTTTTAGTTCTGAATGGTACATTCCACCAGGATAATGCTAGCTCTCATACATTGGCTTAAACAAGAAACGTTTCAAGAACTGAAAAATTTGGATTAATGGGTCATTCGCTATATAACAGTTCTTTATTTGGAACCCAATGACTTTTTACTTCCGTAAATAAAAACAAAATTACGAGGTCAACGTTTTTGAACGTTTTGAAACGATTGAAGCGTTTAAAATACATGTTTTGGGGTACTTCCAAAACATGTATTTTAAACGCTTCAATCGTTGTTCAATTGCACGAAAAAGTGTTTTAATCATGGAAAATATTTCGAAAAATAATAAACCAATGTAAGACTTCTTTTCCTGAAATATAAAAGGCAATATTCTTACTATCAACCAAGAATTCGAAAATATTTCACATATAGTTATTTACCAATATTTGCAAAGCTAATTGATTACTAAATAAAACCTTTGAGGTACACAGAGAAAAGGTACGAAACATAATAAACGGATTAGAAGTGGGTACTAATAAATTAGTTACTCAACTTTTTCCAAAGGTTTGCAAATAATGTCCAACCGTTTACAATCATCATTGCCCAATCATTTTGTTATTTCACCTTGCAAATACTACGTATAATCGTTCAGGTAACATCGTAGAAACAAATATTATGAAAAACATCTTCGTCGTGGCATGAAAAAACAGAGCAGATATGTACTACAGGAAACCGAATACGGTTGAATAGTCTTAGGATCAAACAGAACGATCACCGGTAGGCTGCATTATTACTAAAATAGGAAATTAAAATGATTGTCAAAATTCTTGGTATTCTGGAATTATTTTCCACTCGAAGAAGAAATATGCGAAAATATTTATAATCAAACCTTATTTTAGTCAGTCAAGAGATCGAGCCTTGACAGGAAATGTATTAAGAATACAGCAATTTCATGAGTGAATACCGTTAACAGAGCAATATGAAACCTTTACAAATTCCTGAACAACACATAAAAGGATATTATATTCTCTATCACGTTGTCGCCAAAACAGTATAACTGTTGTCCGCAGCTACAAAGCGATATTACGGAAATAATTCTCCATTGGAGACTACATAAAATTATCTTCATAACTGATATAGAGAAAATGTATCGGCAAATGCAAGTACATGAAGAAGAAAAACATTTTCAACAAAAAATTTACAGATTCAATCCATTATATACTGGCCGCCATAAGTAAAAGAACATCAATAATTCGTTACTCAATTTTTGCGAAATTTCAAATAACACAAAAATAATCCATACTAAAAAATGATTAAAATTTCAACAAAAAATTATGGTAACTTTTTTTACCTAGGAGTATAAAAAATGAAAGAAATTTATTTTTATTTTGTTAAATTAAATGAGCAATGACATAACAATTTTATCATGCAAATCAGTTAATTGATATCCCATTTAAATCAAAAGATGCCCCGAGTTCTTCAGCGTGGTGTATTTCAACAATTAAGCGATTTTGAACGCGGTAGAGTAATCGGGCTCAGAGAAGCACGATTGTCAATTGGTGATATTGCCCAACGAATTGGCAGAAGTGTCAGTACAATATCTCGATGTTGGCGTAGATGGACCGAGGGATAGGAAACAATAACTGAGATTGGGACCTGGGCGCCCTAGAAACACAGAACGTGAAGATCGAGCTCTTCGACTTGTCATTGCCCGGGATCGATTTTCAACAACAAAAGCCATTTGAGACATTTGAAGAGGTCCAACTAACGAAGGAATCTCCGTTCGATCAGTTTACCGGAGAGTTCGATCATTTGGTCTCAAGTACCGTCCTTTTCTTTGTTTGTCCTCAACTCCTAGCTATAAGAGGGGACGTCTGGAATGGTGCAATGAGAGACTACAATGGAGACAGGTTATCTTTAGTGATGAATCAAGATTTTGTTTGTTTGCTCATGATGGTCGTAAAATGGTTAGACGTCGTCGAGGAGAACGAGGAAATTTACAGTTTGCAGTGGAACGCCATACAACTCTTACACACGTAGTGGTGGTATGAGGACGATCGATTATGGAAGTAAGTCTCCTATTGTGTTCATTTCATTAATATTAAACGCAAATCGCTACATTAACACAGTTCTAGAACTGTTCCAGACCTGTCACCTATTGAACAATTGACAGAAGACTGGGCCATCTTCAGTCACTTCCACTCACTTTACCTGATGTAAAGATACGAATTCAAGAAGCTTGGGATGCAATCCCTCAGACTGACATTGACAATTTGATTTCTAGTATGCCTAGGAAAGTTGCTGAGTACTCCAAAAATTCATGAAGGAGCAACTCATTATTGAAAATAAAGAAAAAGTTACCATGATTTTGTGTTGAAATTATAATCATTTCTTAGTGTGGATTATTTACGTATATATACAACATCTTTATTCCAGTAAAAAAAATACAAAATATACATTATGATTAGTGTTAGTCCGTCACTGTATGGGCTATCGACCGCAGATCTTTCTGCCCTTTTTTAAAAGAAATTTAAAAAATGTATAGAAATTGAAGCTAGTTGAATTTAACTGTCCTGATGATCTAATGAATTGATAAATAATGTTTGTGGGGTATATGAATTTTGAGGGGATCTTAAGATTGCGGGGAATACAGTAGCAAATATTATGCTAATTGCTAATGTACGATGGGTGATAAGAATTATTTGGGTGGATTCGTAGAGTAGGTCGTTTGCCGGGTTATGAAGAGGGTTATTTGGGTGTCTCATTTTGGTAAGGGTTCGGAGTGCGGATCTTTCGGCGACTTGGACAGATGTAGAGTAGAAGGACGGCATTGGGTGAAAAGGATTGAGCATAGTCTAACAGGGGCAGGCATATCAATTTGTAAATATTAGTTGAAGTTTTGGTTGTAATGCCTTGATTTTTATAAGTTAAAGATCGAAAATGCCGGGCCCTGGTTTTGACTTTGGCTTTAATGGATAGGGCATATTGTTTAAAGGATAGTTTATGATCGAAGAGGATTCCTATTTATTTGCAGGTGTGAGAGGGTGGAATTTCGAATCGATGAATTTTAATTTTGGGAGAAGAAGGCGTAATTTTGTGGAAGGGAATAAGGAGTTTGGATATTGTAGGATTAATTTGAATTCGCCATTTGCGGAACCAGGTTTGTAGGGAGTCTAATTCATTTTATAGGGAGTTGAGAGCAGCAGAGAGAGTGCGGTGTCATCCGCACTATTTACGTATTATCTTAAATTTCCATAAAAATTGAGCGACGAATTCTTGGTGTTCTTTTACTTATAGCGGCCAGTATATTTTTTGATGTAAAAACTATACCCTTGACTAATATCTTCGTTGCTACGGTAATCTTAGGGCGACACCGAGGCTTTCTGGCATATTTTAAACAAGCTATACCGAATGTATTATTTGTACAATGTGTCATTCATCGACATCATCAAACCTTAGTGAAAGTTTGCATAAATCATTAACTTATATTATTAGAGCATTTAATAAAATCAAATTAAATACTTGTATATGATGGTAACTATAATCGTTTCCTACTTAACACAGAAGTATGTTGGTTACCTAAAGGTGTTTATTTGCATCGCTTCTATTCACTCTTTGGTTCAGTGATGGAATTCTTAAAGAGTAAAGTAAAGATAAAGATTTGCTGCACAATTTAATTATCGAAAAAAATGACATCGCTTATATGACTTATTTATTTGCCAGATTTAATGATACTAATTTTAAACTACAAGGTACTACACATTAAATTTAATCAAAACTAAAAGTGTAATTTCGGCGTTAGTTGCTGTACAATCAAAACTTGTAAAGAGGAGAATGTTCTCAGTTTCCAAATCTTTCAAAATTACAAAATAGATATGAAAATTTGTTTGCTTATTGTCAACACTTAACGGTGTTTAATTCGGACCTTAACCAAAGGGTTGAAGACATTTTTCACTTGAATATTCTCGACAGGAGCGACTTATTGAATTATCTACAAATAAGAAGCTGAAGCCATTGTTTAAACAAGGAGGATACGACAAATTCTGATTACAAAAACAGATCCCAATTTTATATCCAGCATTTTGGGTTATTGTATAGAAGCTGTTGATTGCTCTTCCGTCTTCCTATTAGGTAGAACGTGGATTCAGTGCCGTTATGAGTCTCATCGCAAAAAATAAACCGACTAGAAATTAGAACATTGAGCAGGACATAAATACACTTATAACATCCCATCGGGTTCATTATTTTTTGTACTTTAAAACAAGTTATTATTTCAATAAATACTCTTCAACAAAATGTTTTATTTACATTTAAATTTTACGTCACCATTTACCATTCAAGACATCAAACATAACTTTGTAATTTTTATATTATGCATTTATGTAGTTGCTTCACTCAGTCAGTGGGCAAATTTTGAGTATGAAAAAAGGTTCATGTCCAAAAGAGTTTGGAAACCACTGATCTAACAAATAAGTATTAATTGTCAAGATGTATTTATAAATATGAATAACTTTTCTTGATTGTTTTAAAACTTTTATTTCAGACGAACTTTTTTACAGCAACCGAGTTCTGTAAGTCTTATAATATGCAATTGGCTGCCATAAATTCTGCACAGGAGAACGACGCTTTAGTGAAATATATTTCACTGTTAGGTAAGTACTATTATAATTTATAAATTCAATTCAATTATTTAGTAAAGCTCATATCCGTTTCCTCCAAATTTAAAATATATTTGATATATATATATATATATTCTTCTTAGCTATAAATTGAACACACAATTGAGCTATAAGTTATTTAAAAAGAAAATTATGAACATTACCTAATATGTATACAGATCTTGTTCAAGAGTAAATTAATTATTTAGAACCCACCCAGGATTGTACATTCGTGATGTTTTTTGACTCTAGAGAATTTTCTTTTTTATAGTTTATCACTTTTTTACCATTTTTTTTATTTTATCCTTATCCAGACATATATTATCAGTATTTAGTAGATAGATAAAAATGGCTTTGAATTTTTAACCTATTTCAGAAACTCTGTACCACAGATCCTTTATTCTTTGTTGATGCAATCCAAAATACCTGTTCTGTTCTTTCCAGTTGATACTCTAATAACATATTCTCTACAACATATTGATCAACAGATTTTAAGACATAAAATTATGTTCTTTAGTATAGTAAGTTCAATTATTTTTTTATTGTAGGTTACAAAGATGACCACTTTTGGACATCTGGTAGTGACTTAGGGGTAAAAGGATCGTTTTATTGGATGTCGACTGGTTTACCGCTCACATATAAACATTTCTATTCTGGTGAACCCAATAACTATGTTTCTAAATCCGGCGAAGTAGAACACTGTATAGAACTTTTGAATAAGGATGGTAAAGGATATAAATGGAACGATTCAACATGTTCAACTAAAAATATTTTATATGCGAATCTTTTGAGTGCGATTAAGCAACATTTCCTATTAATTAATAACTATGTTTAACATTAAAGTTCTTTCTTATTTCTTGTAATAAATACACTTTCAAGTGATTTCAAGGATTTGCTAATAGGCTTGAAACTTGAAATAAGAAACAAGTCGCTTATTTTACTTTAAGAATAAATATATGTTCTCTTATTTTTGCGTAGTAATAGCTTAGTCTTTACTGTACGGACTAGATGCTAGCGCTTTGAACTAAAATATAAGTTTTGAATAAAAAATGGAATTAACAAAACTGGGTGCCAATTCAGTATATATTTTTTAATTTTTACTAAATGTGACAAGAATTATTCATTTAAAACTAGTTAACTTGATAACCCTGCACTACAAAAACAAAAAATGCGATAAGTGAATTTACAAGAATGATATGCTTTTATTATAGAATCTAAAATTATGAGCAGAAAATTTCTTGAGGGAAATAATTCTCGAATAAAAAAAGTTAGAAAACACACGAGTACACTTCAAATAAATAAAAATGATTAACTCGTGGCTAAGGTAAGAAAATTATTTATCATTTTTATTTATAAAAAACTGTTATGTTTATGAATTGATAACAGACCAATCAATACATCGTTAAAATTATTATATAGTAAAGTAGTACCTTTACTCTACAGCTATGCCAGAGTGCATAGAAAGAGTGATAGTTTAGCAAAGGGTAATAGGGTTTCATCTAAGACTGAGCATTTGTCTTTGCATTAGCCAAGCTAGGAATTAAAGGCAGAGATCTAAGGCACTTAGAAAGTCAAGCAGAACGGCAAAGCAGACGTGACTTCGGTTACTTAGTATTCGTGCTGTATCGAGAAGCAGGTAGTTGGCTGGGTCTGAAGTGCTTCTAGCGCTGTAGAAACTATTCTGATGTTTTGAAATTATGCTGTAGACTAAACAGTAATAAGTAATCGTGCTTCCTTCTACATTATGAACAGTAAAAATTTAGGCGCGCAAGTATAATTCTTTCAAACGCCTTGCCGATGACGGCGATTTGATGCCAGCAGGTGTTATGATTGTTTTTTATCATGTTTTTATTCGCTTCTAGGCTGGGGAAAAGTAGGTATCCTACAGGGTAGCATAAAAAAGACCGGCAATTAGGGAAATAACTTTAGGAGGGAGGTGTAGGATGAGGCGGCGATTACCTCCGGCATGGCAAGCCGACTTGCTTGTTAAATGATTGGGATGAAGACGTTGTGGGAAATAGGAAAAATGATATCTACGATTTAGGCCAGAATGTTGCGACACCAGAGAAAGAGAATCATCGTAGCGGTGAATATATCCAGGGATGTAGACGGGACGCTATTGTGTCAGGAATGTTTCTAGAACGGCCAGTACATCGATGCTGTTCGAGGTTAGTAAGTTTTGTATGATTGGCTTTTTCTTGCTCCAGCAATACATGTTTGCAGAAGACACTGTGAACGGTCTATTCATCTATCGTACTGTTGGAGTTGCGGAGAACAGTTGACATGTCTGTTGCCAGAATACTAGAATTTCATCTCATTTTAATAAATTTTTGGTCAGGAAATAGGTTAAGTAAAGCAGTGATGAAAAGCCAGACAATATCTTTTTGGATTTTATCGGTGGGGTGTTTTCTGCAGGCATATTGGCGTGGATTCGCTGGGAGTAGCAGCTTTAATGGGGTGTTTAGAGAATTTTAAAAATAAAGCTGAGTTGTCAGTTGCACTGCAAGTGAGGTAGTTATATTTTTGACGAACAAGATGGGAAGTTATGGTCTGTGGCAGTAAAGGTGCTACAGTTATTGACATCGAATTGGTGGCATTTTTTTTATCGCAAGGAGGAATGCTTTAACCGGTGGAAACCCATGGCATTCTTCGGCCAGGTCAGATAGTGGTCGCGTGTTGTCCATTTCTTTGAAGAGGGCCTCCTTGGTGAGGATGGTCTTCGCGAACAATGTCCCCTCTATCTCGTGCATTAGCGGTCTCTGTCCTCTGTCCACTGCTTGCACTCAAAGAATGTGTGGCTCGCGTCTACACACCAAACGCACATTTCGCTGTTCGATTTGCCAATCCTATTTAGACACGCCCAGAAGCATCCGTGGCCGTTGAGGAACTGGGTGAGATGATAAGTCAGTTCCCTGTGCTTCCATCCGGTCCACGGTCCCACCTCGAAGCCTACTGCCGCCAGCCAACTATTTTTATCGCCGTTTCGCTACTACACTTAAATTACCGATGTCTCTTTTGCTTATCACCCGACCGTCTCTGCTTTGTCCGGGAGCGGCAGCCGGAACACCCCGTCGTAACTGCTCAAGTACCTTGCCTTCGTCGTCTAATAGGCAGGTAGGCCTATAAGCCGGGGAAAGGTACCGGTAGTCAAGCATCTGCTTAGCAGTTCCATGAATTGGTCTGGGTTGTCCTCTAGCGCTTCGTTTAGGATCCCTCCCGGTCCCCGGGCATTGCAATTTGACAATGTCGCCGTCACTTTCTCTTCGGTGAATAATTCTTTCATCCTAGGTCCTTCCTGCACCTCCTCCTGTAGCTCTCCTGTCGGTATTGTGGGAAAGAGGGTGTCTACAATTGCCTGCTGCACTCGTGATCCCACGTTGGGTAGTGGCACCCCCAGTTTCTTGGCGACAATTTTGTAGGGGGAGCAAACCACGTGCATGTAAAAGAGTGTCGAAGTAAATAAGTGGTGATAAAATATATAAAACCAAAGGAAGTGGAAAATAAAGAAGCAAATGAATACAAAAAGAGAATGACTAAAAAAAATTAAGTTCCCCAGATCGGTGGAGGATAGAGAAAGATAGAAGGACGGAAGTAGTGAAAATAAGTTGAAACAACAACAAGATACAAAAATAAATCAAAGGAAGAAGAAAACAAGGACAAAACTCACAGAGAAAATAAGGCAAAAGTAAATATAGGCAAGAACGAAGTGGAAATGGAAGAACTAAAGAGAATGTTTAAAAACTTGATGAGGAAAATGATAAGAAACAGAAGAACTAAGAGTGAGAAAAGCAAAGGAAAAACACAATATTATAATAACAGGCTTAGCAACAGAGGCAAACCAAGAACAGAAGGAACAAGTAGAAATTCTTAAAAGAAAAACAAAAGTTCCAAGATAGGAAAAGCACACATATTACATAAAGAAAAACAATAATACGAATTGAACATGGGAAACAAAACGACAAATAATGAAAGCCCAAGGAAATATAAGAGAAGATATACACAGATTGAGGTCATTATCACATGAAGAAAGATTCGTACAAAGTGAAATGGAAAGAGAAGAATAAGCGAAAGGAGAATAAGAATAGTCTAAAATACTTATTTTCGCAAATTTCTTTCACCTATATATCGAAAATTAGGCACAATAACAAACTATATTTCAACACATATCAAACTTATGCACCCTTTTAATTACATTCACTCAGATTGAGCCAGCCCGACAAAACATAAACCTGCGGACCTCCAACAGTATGATCAATAAACCAGTCAACTTACCACTATCTGAACCTAAAAAAATGCAGAGTTCAACCTCATTTTTAAAATTAAATTAAACAAATTAAAAAGGTTGCGTACAAATATACTAATAAACATAAAAGGACTATCTCTTCAAGACTAATACCCATCAAAGAAATTTGCAAAAATAAGTATTTTATGTAAATTAATTAAATTAGTTTGTGAGTGAATATGGTATGAGAAATTATGAACAAGAAATGAACTTACGCTGATTTTATTAAAATAAACTAGCATAATTCAAAATTAAGAGTATTAGTGTTGTGAGATTACTGGCAATTTAAGAGTATTTATATAGTATTTATACATATTATAGAGTATAAAGGCAAGAATAAAAGAGCCAGAAGAAGATAGAGAGCAAAAGAAAAGGTAAAAAATAGAGCGCATAGTATAGAAGACAGAAAGAGCTATAGTTTTATCTAAGATTCTGGCAGCGTCCATAAGTAGATTATCGGCAGCTTGGAGGATCCGGGATAATCTTCCTACGACGGTGTGTGCGAGGTGGAACTTCAAATAAGAGTGTCATAGATTAGACTGTTAGAGGTTCAAGAGGCAATCCTCTGGTCTCTGGCTGTAATGGGTTGGAGTCCGGTCATAGAATGAAGTTGTTGATGATGGAAGTGTAAGCGGAGCATTGGTGGAAAATTCTGCCCTCTATGAAGACGATTTTGTTACTCAGATGAGCAGGAGCAGCGATCAGAATTTGGGCTTAATGTAAACAAATGGCATTCTTTTAAACTACGAACATTTTCTTCATCCATCATTTGGTGAGACATAATTTAACAATAAGGTAAATTAGTAATTGATATCACTCTATTTTACTTGTTTCTCAATTTTTATTTATTTAACTTCACTGACTAGTTTCGATCACACGATCATTACCAAAGGGGGTTTTCTCTTATGCTAGTTATGCAGGCACCTACGAACCGGAGACGAGATCTGTACGTTCCGTAAATTTGCTATATTGAGGCCGAGTTGTTTAACTTGCCTCGGATGTGAGACATTTTGGAAATGAGTCCATTTTGCCATACGGTGTCGAAGGCGCTCTGGAAGTCAAGCAGTACAGCATAGCAGTTGCTCTTGTGCATCGAGGACTTCAACAGGACTGGCAAGTTTGTTGGCGTGAATACCGGTGCGAGAGGCAATGGGGTCGGATTGTAAGAGAATTGGAAATTAGCGTCGTCGGAGGTGAAGCAAATGCGTTTGAGGTGGTCGTATCATTACTTTCAGGGGGTACCGTCCATAAAAATGGAGTAGTTGCTTCGTTTATTCTAGCCCGTAAGAGATTTGAATTTATACCAAAATTTTCCACCCAATCGGTAAGACGCACAAAATGATGCGGATTTTGAGGATTTCTTGGTCCATGACCTGGAGACGAACCTTAGTATTTAGACTGTTCCATTCGGTTTTAATGTGTGGTGATCCGGTGGTCTTTCAATTGGCGCATTATTTATTGCATAGATGGAGGATGATGACGACGATGAATAGGGATACGTATGATGGAATGGTGGCGTTCGCAGTAGAAATAATTAATATAGATGGAGGTGGCATGCTCGATATCGTGGATGGTGAAAATGAAGTGAAGTGTCTAACGTGGAGGCGAAAAGAATCCAATCTGCATTTTTACAATCATTAACGTTTTTAAAAGCTGCTAGTCGCGTTGGGGCCTTTCTTTCGACCGGACTATGGTTACTGGGGATAGATTAGCTGAGAAAAGCATACTTGTGGAAGAAAAAATAGTTGAATACGTCACTACGATTAAATAGTGGATGCTGCTTACCGCGGACGAAAGTGCAGTGTCAGCAATGGGTGGAGATGGAAGGAATATTAAATGTGATATCCACTATTTGCGACGCCAGAGCAAAGCAACGCCTCTACGGACTAGATCATCGTAACGGTTAATATATCTTACGATGACAGGAATTTTTTTTGGATGGCTAGGATATCGATGCTGTCGGCGGTCCGTAAGTTTTGAATGTTTTTTTGTACAAGTACAAGTTTGCAGAAGCCACTATCTATGGCTATTTTATCTACTGTTGGGGCTGCGGAGGATAGATTTTGTTCTTAAAATACGAGATTTTCAAATGATAGCAGCGAAATTATGAGTTTATTTGGTAAGCCACAATTGGCGCGGCTTTGCCGGGAGTGGCAGCTTCAGTGGGGCGTTGATGAAAAGTTATATCCCGTGGAAGCATATGTGACATAGACAGGAAGTTGTTGTCATACCTCGTTTGCAGAGTTGCATTATATTATAATATATTATATTTCTTCACCTGAAGAAGCTACAGTGTAGCGAAACAATTTTAGTGAGTAAAATAAAAAGTTGAAAATCATAAATAGTTTACTAGTATTATTATAGTGATCCACCAAGGTCATTGCGAGTGGTACTTCGCTGTACTAACTTCTAGACATGCTGCAACTCTTCATATATTAATTAAACTACTTTAAAGTATGAGAAATTTTCCGTATTACACATACGTTTGGATATACTGATAACTAATTACTAATCAATAATATCACTATAATCAATATACAATTGAGGAAAACCCCACGGATAGGAAGGTCTTGCACGCATTACTGTTTAGATTGATAAATATTTGCATAAATAATACAAGCACTGATTAGAAGAACATTTAATTACTTTTATTACAGTAAACAGTGCAAGTATAAATTTTATTACCTTTATCTATAAGTAAATATCGATGCTGCTATATAATGATTAACATTTATTCTTATTCATTTGTTCACACAATATAATGCGCGTGATAGTATTTGTATATTTTTTGCTCTTTGCCTCCTTCGTGAGAGGTGGTAAGTAAAAGTAACATTAATTTTTGTTTTGCTTTGTAAAGTTGTTTTGTTTTTAAATTTCTTTTAGATTGTAACCAATGCAGCACAAATAATGGTGTTAAAATTGAAAACAAACGCTATTATGTAGAAAAATATTTCAAGGTAATAACAATTATTACTTTATAATATCTTTAATGTTAATTAATAAACAATAATTTTTGGAAAATGTTTAGTACCCGCACTGATATGGCAAGTTACGTCGACATAAATTTTTATTGGAATCGTGAAACGTTAAATATTTCATTTAATACAACTGTAAAATAATTATTCACAATATTTTTTGCATTATTCCATCTAAGCATTTAGCAAACAGAAAACCTAAAACCTTTTATATAATTGTAAATTAAATATTGATTTACATAGTGTTGAATGTAATTTCAGACATGTAATGACAACTAACAGTTATGTAATTCAATACCTGCCGGTACGAGGAGTTGTTGTTTTAAATGTTAATTGATTTTTATAGTTTTTACATTTTAATAATGTGGAAACTAGGGTGCAGAAAGCTCAGAACAATTAGTTCTAATTATTATTTTTATATTATTGTTTCCCTTGTAGAAAATTAATTAATAATTTAAAATTACAAAAACATTTCGTGAATCTACAACAATGAGTTTTACTAAGGCTACT
This sequence comes from Ontholestes murinus, assembly GCA_963969525.1. Taxonomy (NCBI): domain Eukaryota; kingdom Metazoa; phylum Arthropoda; class Insecta; order Coleoptera; family Staphylinidae; genus Ontholestes; species Ontholestes murinus. The sequence goes on along the minus strand of OZ018393.1, from coordinate 43,131,628 downwards.
AAACAAATTACTTGTTGAAATTACTTCTCTGGCTAATTACTTTTGTATTATTCAATATCTGCCAGAGAAGTAATTGTTTCAACAAGTAATTTATTTTGTAGCCTTACTAAGACTCATTGTTGTAGATTCACGAAATGTTTTCGTAATGAAAAATTCCCATTGATTAATATAAATCGGATTACTGCATTCATTTTGGAACTGCCAGGTCCAAAGATTTTTATGATGACGACTGCACTTCTGTTGCTGACAGTTTGTGTGGTTACCTATTCTAAATACGTTCATCTTTTTTTGATTATATATTGTTTTACTTTCTGAATAGTGTTTGTTTTTTCTAGGTAAGGTGTGATTTTCTTCGTAAATTTTTTATTGGTCAAGATAAACATTGGTCGCGGTTAACATCATCAGAATTCAGGAGCTTTCGACATTGTATAGGCGAATGCCCAGTGCAGAATATTAGGGTGGCGTCATCAAAAAACTTTAGAAGCTTATATTTCTGAATTACAGTTCTTCTATTCTACAAAAAATTACACAAGTAGCACGTTCTTAACATCTTCTCAAAATACCATTCTTTTAAATCGGTGCTTCCAAAATTATCTATGTTTTGTTTAATCTGCCGTCATATGCACCAAAATTCATTACTTCCTCGTCTGAGTTTCTCCTGTATGTATAATTCAATAGGAATAAGAGACAAAAGTTCATCTATCCTTAAACATGCTAGACGTTGAATGTCCTGTACCTTTCTCTTTTGTTTTGAATTTAACTCTAAGCCACAATGCAGCTGTTGTCGAGAGCTGGCTATAATTCATCGCTCTATATTGGAGGAATCAGACACACGTTCCGTCTTTTATTTCATTCTGTTTTGGTCATGATGATAGAACGAGATATCGTAGATACTAATTGCTATACGGTTCTTAGTATAAACATGTATGAGTGACAGTCGGCTATCAACGGCTCGACTATATGTATAAAGCTAAGTAAAAATTTAGCGTTAAATAAACTTCAACATAGGCTTTGTTTTGCTGTTAAATATCTAAGTTGGATTTATTGAAACTGTGCTGAGGGCACTGAACATTAATTAGCATTTTTTTTATAGCCATTATTAAGAAGGATTATTAGATCATCTGAATAATCAATGGCTAAAAAAAAAAAACAGATTCATTTAGTGACGAACCATAAGTGTAAACTGATTTGACCTCCTTACAAATCTCCCACATTTAACCTTAAATCTGTGATTACTAAGTTCAACTTAAGATATATGATCACTTTTAGATATTAAACTCGTTGAGCCAAGTGAAATAAGCGTAGTGTTAAATAAACTGAAAAGTTTCAGTTTGATAGACTTTGTTTTGCTGTTAAACATTACCAATCCAAGTTTAATTAACTAAATAATCCAATTATTAAATAAAAACACGACTGTTTAGTGTTTTGCTTTATTTGTAGTAGTGTATCTACAAATAAAGCAAAACTCTAAACAGTCATGTTTTTATATCAATGTTGATTTAGGTGAAATTGTAGCTTTATCTTCTCCATAATGTAGCGATTACAAAACTTCTCGAATATTATCATCAAGGTTTGGTCTGAAAGTTTTGTTATTATTATAACATTTCTTTCTAGTTTGGGTCTAGTAGTCTTCTATTTCATAAAAATGTAGCATGTATACTCTAAACAAAATAACCAGGTGTTAAAGAATATGTTTCTTTCCTCTAATTCCTTTCCTGGTTTCGGTATAAAAATTAATTTAAGTTATCTCCAGTTTAGGGAAACATGGCATGCATAATTTATACTCCAAATAAAGTAACCAGTTAAAGAATATGATCTAGTTTTCAAATGAGTAGGGAGGGATAGACTTCATCGATTCCTCGAGACCTAAAAGAGGAAAATGAATTAATGATACAGGTTTTCTATGATTCTGTCATAATGCTAAGAATTTTCCAGCATCAAGCATAGCTTATGTTCCAAACAAAGTGATGTATGAGAATAAGATTCATTCCACCAAATTCTTATTTGGTTTAAGTATAAATATAAATGTATGTTTCTTTTAGTTCAGAAAAATTATACCATGCATAGCTTATACTTATACAACCTATGCTAATCAAAGTAATAAAACGCTGGAGAATATGATCCAGTCCCCAAATGAGTGAGTGATGCATTCTTTAAAAGAGGAAAATGATTTAATTGTCCAGGTTGTCTTTGATATATTCGACATCTATATATATATATATATATATATATATATATATATATATATATATATATATATATATATATATTCTACAAATATTAAATTAAACTTACAATAAGTGAAAAAGTGGTTACGTAACTGTCATTGTTAATTGGCTATCGACCAGAGATCTTTCTGCCAAGGTTAGTCATTTATGTCAAATGTCAGTCAGTCAGTATGTAAATGGATGATATGATAAAATGTGTTCGAAAATTGTTGATGGGGGATTTTTGTATTTTGGAGGAATTGTGGGGTTTCTGTGGAAACAATATAGGGGTAGGATTTGGTAATTAAAGGGATTTTTGGAGAATTTCTTAGCAAGAAATTGAAGACGTTCTTCTATGGGGATTATCAGGGTAGTAGTCGTAAAGGAGTTGGTTTGAGGGATTGTGTAGTGGATTTAGGGGATGTCGGATTTTGGTGAGGGTCCTAAGGGAGGCTCGCTCGCTGACCTGGATTTAGTGTAGTGTGGGATTCTGGACTGTGGACAGATCATTTTATAAATTAAAGCTGCTGTCTTAATGTTTATACCTGCCTGCTTGTAGGTTAGGTTTCTGAAGAGTTTTGCTCTGGTTGTTAATTTATTTTTAATGAGGCAAGCATGTTTCTTGAATTTGAGCTTTGTGTCGAAACTAAATCCAAGGTATTTTATGTGTGAGGAAGGATATATAGGGTTCTGTGAAATAGAAATTATATGTGGGTAATTAGTGATTTTGTGGTAGGGAATAAGGAGCTGGGACTTTCGAGGGAAAATTTTGATTATCCATTTGGCGAACCATAGTTCGAGGGTATCGATGAGCTCTTGTAAGGTTTGCAGGGCTTTGGATAGGGTGGGAACATGGGATATAAAGGTGGTATCATCAGCAAATTGTAGGATATATTTGGAGATATTGAAGTATTTTGGATCTGGGTTATATATGCCGGAACAAAAGATGTTGTAAAGGAGTGGGGATTGAGGGGAACTTTGTGGAACTCCTTGTCCAGGTGTGAATGTGGAGGAATAGGAGTTTACCTAGGACTATAACACTCCTATATAGGGCGGTAGGTAGGAATAAGGGCAGGGTCATGTTCTCGTTTAGGGATACATATTATTATACCAGTTTTTCATTCTGGTGGAAAATAATTGTGTTGGTAAGAATAGTTGATAATGTTGAGGATGTGGTGATGGACATGGGGAGGTAGGGATTTAAGGATTCGTCTATGTATGTGGTCGTGTCCGGGCGCAGTGTTTTTTCCTCTTTTTAGGATGTAATTGTAATCTTCTTCGGTAAATAAGTCCGTTGTTTCTGTCAAAACTGTCGTGATGAAAAAGTCGTTAAACCAACTGTCTACAAGATTCTGTCAGAAATTTGGAATTTTAAGTTCTCTATTAAAAATGTCCATTAATGTTGGTATGGTTGGTATGTTATTATTCAGGATTACTACTTTCTTATAGTTTAGAAAATTCAGTTTTCATAAGTACTCCTTGAGGTTGGCAATGTAGCTATCATTCTCTATTTTAATGTTTTCCTATCCCATTTTGTATTGCAGCTGGGGTTGTTGATTATATTTTGATTTTGGAATAAGGAAATACTGAAAAGTACACTAATCGACATTCTGTTTCAAAAAAAATTGTATTATCATCTGGCTTAGTTCCTTATTCCACCATGAATTGATAAATTTCTCATATAAGGAAATGAAAACCTTTGCTAAGTTATAATGCACTTCAATCTACGTCCTGGATTATCGAAAAACTTTTTTACTAGATCGCTGATACATATGATCTAGTTGTGTCATTTCGGGATTTATTAAATCTTAATTAAGGTTTAAGTAGGGGGATTATCGTTCTAGGGAACGTGCTCATGATTTCTGCCTTATAGTTCAGACTTTGTTGTAAAAAGTACGTTATGTTTTCTTTCAGAATCGACCACAGGTTTGAAACTATATACGATTCCTTATATACAATTTAATCTTAATGGATATAATAGTGTGTATCTTCGGAATTACAAACTCTAAATGAGTTTGAGAAGATTTTAGCTTGTTGTTTTCTACGTAGAAAATTTAAATATCTTAATAATATCAATCAATACTTTATACATAATAGGTCAGGTCAACTACATGATATGCAAGATTAGACTATATTGACACAATCGACAACTAAATAAATACGTCAAAAAAGAAAGAAAATTGCAATACTCTAATTTAGGTATTTCGAAATTGAACAAACATCTTGTTTAAATAAAGAAGTTTTTTTACTTTTGTTTTTGCTGGGATGAGGTTTTCTTAGGAAGCTTAGGAGGCAATAAATGCAGACGAGTAACGATACAAACACGTATATTGTGTATAACACCGCCATGAATAATAATTGACATCTCACACATTTGCAGTCACCAACTCCTAGATAATATATTCTCCAACACTCCCACTTAATGGATAAAATACAAGTTTTATTTTAACATTACTTAATATAAACCCATATTTTATTGGCAATATTTTTGTTTTTCAGTTGTGACTGCTTTTGTAAGGTTGTCAGCAATTATCTCATGTGTTTAGACGTGTTTAATTTGAATGGTTTCATCTTTAACTCGATCTCGAATATAGTGGTGGTGGACATCTATTTGTTTCAGTTTTGCTCGGTGTCCGTCTGACACGGCTAGTTTTATTGCACTATTGTTGTCACACTTGATGTTGATGCACGATGATGCAGTTTTATAAAAATCATCTCTCAATTGCCTCGACCAGATTGCTTCTTGAGTCCTAAAAGCTACAACTATGTATTTTGCCTCAGTAGTAGACGCCACGGTTGGCTGCCTTCTTGATGCACACGATACTGCTTCGCTCGAACATTTAAAAACATATTCAGTATACGATCTCCTTTTGTCAAACGCCCAGTCTGCATAACAATATCCAGCCAGTCCATCCTGCGTAGTGTAATGTAATTTGTACTAGGCTGTTTCTTGTTACAGAATTCCTTTCTATTGTCAGTACGTATAATCTTGATTTTCTTTCCAGTTTGTGTTTCTACCAACTCTTTAAATTGCTTAAATGCTTCAAATACTTTGTATTTTATGCGAGTAATCGTCTATGAAGGATAAAAAGTATTTTCCTGCTTCTATCGATTCACATAAATCTGAGTGGAATAAATCAAGAACGTCAACTGCCTTGTCGGTGCTCGAACTTGCTTTACTTCTAAACATACTTCATAATCAAATTTAGTTATCTCACCCTTAACGTCCATGCCATCATCAACAACAACAACAATTCCTTTGCCCATCCTTTGTATATCGTTATAATTGATGTGACCAAACCGACGGTGCCATGTGTAGTAGCTCCTGTTCCAGCCACCACACATCTTGTAGATTTATCTTCAACTACACTAATAATTGGAAACTTTAATGTAGCTACAGTTCGTTCTCTTTATTGTATATTTTACACCTGTTGCGGGTTCCGAAGGAAAAGCGTTGTTTTGTTTCTCCTAGTAGGAACGTTGAACAAAATCTTTCTTAATACTAATTTTAAAACTATTTACAAACAAGGAAATAGAGTGTGTTTTCTAGTGGGGGCAAAACAGGCGCAAACGTCACTGCACTCGGTGAGGGTGTTTTCAGGTACCCGATTCGGAACCCTCGGAAGCGCGGTCCTAAACTTTCACAAACACATCCTGTTGGATTTGTGCATTTCCGAGAAGGTCGATGCCAAATGCTGAATGCCCCTAATAAATCGCGTATCCTCTCCGCGGGGGTTACATCTGCATCCCTCCAACATCCACCGCTTCTTTGTAACTGTCACGAACGGGCCCAAAGGTTATAAAATAAATATCGGTCATATAGACGATAATTTAACGCACAAATTATCGTTAAAACCGAACATGCCGCCCTCTCCTGCGAGTGCACAGCCTCCTAGGTCTATTGGCTTGGCAATGCTGCTAATCGGGTGACAGCTCGCCTGTAAACGCATTGTGTCGTTTTAATTGCTGCGACTCGAGGAATACCATCTCTTCCAGGAATCAATTCAGTAATTCTACCAATCCTCCACTGCATAGGAGGCAAGTCGTCCTCCTTGATGAGCACTAAGTCACCTTCCTGGGGTTGTTCATCCTTTGGCGTCCCGGTTCTCCACCAGGCAGATATTCCTTCGCCCATCGCTTCAAAAAATGCTGCTTAATAAATTGCACATGCTGCCATCTAGACAGGCGATTCACTTTTATTCCGGATACATCCGAATCAGCAGCAGCTAATAAAGAATCTCCGACTAGGAAGTGACCAGGGGTTAAAAAGGTTAGGTCGTTGGGGTCATTAGACATAGGGGTGAGGGGGCGGGAATTTAAGATGGCTTCTATTTGAATTAAAAGCGTGCTTAATTCTTTATAATTAAGTTTAGTTTCCCCCATAACTCTACGCAAATGATGCTTTACGTTTTTTACACCTGCCTCTCAAAGACCGCCAAAATGTGGCGATCGAGGTGGTATAAAATGCCATTCGATACTATCTGATGAAAATGTATCAATTAATGTATGTCTATTTAGCTCTGAATTAAATAGTTTATATAAATCTTTCAGCTCGTTACTAGCTCCGACAAAATTTGTTGCATTGTCCGAATAAATATGACTTATTTTCCCGCGACGAGCAATTAATCGGCGCAATGCTGCGATAAAGGCTTCTGTAGACAAACTACTCACTACTTCTAAATGGGCTTTTGATAAGTTACCCGTGAAGCAGGTAATTCTCCCATAAACGGTTCTTTAATAGTTGGTTTTGCTTTAAAACATGTGTTGCATTTATGAATAATATTTTTAATATTATTTTTCGCAGAAAGTGGCCAATACTTTAATCGAACAGCAGCAAGCGTTGTATTTATTCCTGAATGTACATTTTTAATGCGTTCATTTCTTAATAAGAACTGTGTAAAATGACAATTACCAGGTAATAGAATTGGATGTTTTTGATTATAATGAACACTAGAATTACCCAACCTTCCCCCAACTCGAATGACCTTATTGAGAGAGTCATAGAATGGATTTAATTGCAATAAGCGACTTTGTTTATTCACCGTCTGGTCGTTCATTAATGTTTTGTAACCATCCGAAAAATTCTCAATTTGTGATATTCTTATTAAATTAATAGTTGCAGTTTCAATTTCACTTGCTGAGAGAGGCCCATCCACTCGTTTAATACGTTCAGTTCTGCAATTACTTATGAAACGAAGTGCGTATGCTGTCACGCGGGTTAATTTAGTGAATGCCGAGTATTTGTTATAAAAATTGAAGTCTTTTATTAACACAGTATTAACCCTAACCGTGCGAATCTCAGGTAACAAATTTACTAAATTAACTTTCGATTTGGGCCATTTATCTGAGTCTATCCTAAGCCATGGTGGACCATTCCACCAGATGTTTAAATTAATTATTTCATCCGGCATTAAACCACGTGATAACACATCCGCTGGATTGTCTTTTGTGGATATATGTCTCCATGAATCAGGAAGCGAATAAGAACGTATTTCGGATACTCTGTTCGAAACAAATGTCTTAAATGCAGCGTTTTCTGATTTAATCCAAGCAATCACAATACTTGAATCAGACCAATATGTTTTATTATAATGCACACTCTCTTTTATTAAAGCTAAGTCAATAATTTTCATTAAATTAATTAGTAATAGAGCTCCGCAGAGTTCAAGTCGGGGTAATGATTGTGCTTTTAAAGGTACCACGCGCGATTTTGCGGCAATTAAGCGAGTATCCCAGGAATCATTTTCGTTTTTAAATCGAATGTAGATACAAGCCCCGTATGCACGCTCACTTGCATCACAAAATCCATGAATTTCGGATTTTGAGCTAAGAGCAAAGTGGCGAGATATCAATAAATTATTAATTAAAGGTAAATTATCTCTAAATAATTTCCACTTAATACAAAAGTTTATAGGAACTTTATCATCCCAATTCAGTTTAGCCTCCCACAATTGTTGTAATATTAATTTTGCAGTCACGATTACAGGATTAATTAAACCAAGAGGATCAAATAATTTGGCAACCTCTGACAATATAACTCTTTTTGTAATACGTGACTTTTCAAAATTGCTAACGCTATATCTAAATTGATCAGTTTTAGAATCCCATTCCATTCCTAAATTTTTTATCCCTTTTTCTTTATCTAATCTGATAACTGATTCTTCGTTTTGATTAGGTATATTCTCAAGGACCGATAGAACATTGGAATTCCATTTATTTAAATGGAATCCACCCCTTTGCAACACAGTAATCATATCGTCGCGTAATTTAATTAGACATGATTTGCTATCCGCGCCTTACAACACATCGTCCACATAAAAATCATTTTTTATTGTTCGACACGCATTAGGAAAATTAATTTCTTCATGATTAGCTAACTCGTGCAAACATCTAATCGCCAAAAATGAAGCAGGTGTTTTCCCATATGTGACTGTTTGTAATTCATAAATGTTTAAGGATAAACTGGGATCATTCCTCCAAAATATTTTTTGAAATTTACGAGAAGCTTCATCTATATTTACTTGTCGGTACATTTTGACTATGTCCGCAGCAAGTACAAATTTATGTGATCGAAATCTGACAAGTATAGAAATTAAGCCCTCCTGAATAATCGGCCCTTTTAATAATTAATCGTTAAGTGACCTCCCGTTGTCCGTTTTAGCCGACGCGTCAAAAACCACTCTTAATTTAGTGGACACACTTGATTCTTTAAGCACCCCATGGTGCGGCATAAAATAACCCTCATTATCATTACCTTTAGATAATTTCATGTGGTCTAAATTCAGGTACTCATTCATGAATTCTACATAACGTAATTTTAATTCCGGATTTTTACCCAATCTATTTACAAACTATAAAATCGCTTAAGTGCATTATTTTTAGATTGACCCAGACTAACCTCTGATTGATTTAAAGGTAGAGCTACTGTAAATCTACCTGAATTTGCATCGCGCCTAACGTTATCTGGGAAATATTTCTCGCAGCTCAACTCTTCGGGATTTAGACTACGTTTATTATCATTTACGTTTTCGATTTCCCAAAACCGTTCAAGATTGAATTCCATATTCGTTATGGTATTACATGACTGTTTAATACGCGGCCCTTGTCCTCCACCGCAAACCCAACCAAAGTGTGTTTTATGTAAAATAGGTTTATTTTTCCCCAATTCTATTTGACCTACGCATAATGAACGCCAATACAAATCAGCGCCAATTAACAAATCTATCGGTCTAGATAGATTAAAATTAGGATCGGCTAATTTGATATTATGGGGTATATTTAGTGAATTTTTGCAAAAACTTCTATGTGGAAGTGGATCAGTTACCTTTGACAACACTAAACAATCTAATTCAGCCGAGAATTTGTTTAAATTCGATTTTAATTTTATCGTAACCATTTCCTTTACTCCCGACTTTACTTCATCAATCCAACCAATATTCATATCGACTTTAGTTGTTGAAAGTTGCAACTTTTTTGCTAATTGACTTGATATTAGATTGACTTGCGACCCACTATCTAACAAGGCTCTGCATGTATGTTTATTACCCCGCCTATCTAACACATTAATTACCGCTGTAGCCAAACACACTTCTAACTTTGAATTGAGATGCGCAGACGTTGAACTTTTCGGTACATGGATGTCATTTTCTACATTTGAATTATCCGTGTTATTTTTATTAATATGAAGTAACACATTATGTTTTCGATTACATTTTGAACATGATTTATAAAGGCAATTTTTAGCCATATGGTTTGAGCTCCTTAAACAATTCATGCACGCGTTTAACTCTTTAATTTTTGAAATTCTTTCGGAAATTAACAATTTCAAAAATAAACTACATTTATATATTGGATGACATTCGCTGCAATTAAGACATTTTTTCTCAGATTTAGCAAAATTTACAACATATTTTTCCTTTATTTTATCACGCGAATTTTCTAATGATTCACATTTTTGCCTTATAAAATCACATAGCTCTTTAAATGTAGGTAACTCATGATGTTTTAGCGATCTTTCCCATTCCTTTGAAGTAGTATTAAAATTTTTGATTGTAGAATTGAGATTAATATATCGTCCCACTTGTCTACCGGACGCTTTAATGCCCTCAATGACCTCACATTACGAGTGGCAGTTTCCAAAATAATTCTAAGCCCTGTACCAGATTCTTTGCTTATCGCGGGAATGTCTAAAATTGACTCCAAGTGACAATTAATTATTTTACGAGTATTATCGTACCTTTCAATTAATGTTTCCCACGCTTCAATATAATTATCGCTATTAAGACTGATACCTTGCATTAATTTTGCTGCGTCTCCCTCAAGTAAAGAAATTAAATATCTGTGCTTATGTAACGAGCTGATAGATTCATTACCGTGAATGGCTGATACAAATGCATCTTTAAATCCTAACCAATCACTTAAATGGCCCAAAAATTTTGGAATATTAAATTTGGGTATTTCAATAAAATCATTAACACCATTTCGACCAGCCCGAGATTGACTACTTGCTACACCCGAGCCTGACGGTCCTTTTGATTCTTTTTCTAATACGTTTTTAAAAAGATTGACAGTTTTATAATAATCTTCGTCGAACTTTGCATATACTTCTTCATCAAAAGATTCATTATTAGCAATTGCAATTTTTGATTGAATATCATAAAAGGAATCATAGGTGGCTTCAACTCTTTCTAGCCGTTGTTTAATATCGGAAAAATTTCAATTATTTTTATCCAATGAATTTATGAATGTTATGCCTCTGGTTAAGATGCTTATAACCGCCTCGCGTTCATAATTAAGTTTTACTAAATCAGTCTTTTTGTTAGCCATTATGAAAAATTACTATTGAATGCACAAAATTATCCCCTTGAGTTTAAGAAATTGTAATTTAAAATAATTATGAATTAAAATAGCACACTTAAAATTCAAATAGAAATGAGCACAGTGGTAGGATAGGTAAAAGTCGGAGACTCACCAATTTTTCTCCAATAACCATCTGCCGATGCCCTCGTACGATTTCGTTGCCCACGGTGTTGATTCCACGGGAACTGCTCGACCCTTTGTCTCTGTCTTCCAGCGGGGTCTTCTAGTTGTTGCTTCGTCGTCGGCTCCACGGACGTCGTCGACCCTGTGTCTTGATAACTCCTGGAGGTGTTCCCTTTGACGATGTATAAACAGCAGACTTGACGAATGAATTAGAACTCAGCCCTGTGCCTCAATATTTTCTAATCCATCAACAACACCTTGACTAGTGACGATTACTTCTGTTATAATTACAATGGATTGTTTATCATCCGGTTCGAAGGACCATGTTGGGGGTTCCGAAGGAAAAGCGTTGTTTTGTTTCTCCTAGTAGGAACGTTGATCAGAAATAATATGTCGTGAAATCGTTTTAACTTTCGTATATTGATGTGCTATGTACAAAATCTTTCTTAATACTAATTTTAAAACTATTTACAAACAAGGAAATAAAGTGTGTAAACTTTCACAAAAACATCCTGTTGGATTTGTGCATTTCCGAGAAGGTCGATGCCAAATGCTGAATGCCCCTAATAAATCGCGTATCCTCTCCGCGGAGGTTACATCTGCATCCCTCCAACATCCACTGCTTCTTTGTAACTGTTACGAACGGGCCCAAAGGTTATAAAATAAATATCGGTCATATAGACGATAATTTAACGCACAAATTATCGTTAAAACCGAACAACACCCGTTTTTAACAAATTTTGCAACAGACAATAAATTTACACTGAGTTTAGGTACTACCAGCACCTTTTCAACGCTTATTTTACTATCATTTACTTGCAATAAAATGTTTCCAATACCAGTAACGCACAATTTAGAATTATTCGCGATCATGATGTTTTAATGTCGCAGTTTTCTTTTCTTGTTATGCAGCCCAGCATTGGAGTCATATGATGTGTTACGCTGCCCCACTGTCTATGATCCACTCTTTTATTTTATTTTGCTGCGAACAAATCCAACAGTCAATGCACATTTGCTATGTGCTTTAGTCTTCTATTTTTCCTTTAAACTTCTCTCAACATTCTAATAATTTATGGTTCTTTTTGCCACTTTTTAAATGGTACCTTTTTATTTAAGTTTTCTGCATTATCTTCTGTACAGGGAGTACTGATGCACTAATTAAGTTCGTAAAATTCTTATAGCGAATTTCTATGTGTAGTAATTTTCACCAACTTTTTCTTTTTGAAGAAAATCAGTAACTTTCTAAATATTGAATGGGATGGTTTAGGTATTTCTTGTAAGGTTGGTATAGTATTAAGATGTTGTTTAAGTATTCGGGTAGGTGCACTCTAGAACGTTCTCTAGGAAGTTACTACTCGTAAAAATACAACCAGTTAAGTTTGTGGGCGCATGGTATTGAGAAAAGTGTGTCTAGAATGCAATGGTCTTTAAAATTGGTTTTAAAGTCGATGGTAAATATATAATCATAATATGAAGACCGTGGATTCTTACAAATAGACCGTGATTGACTTTTTGTTATCGATGTACAGTGATAAAACCACATCTATATTTGGTACTAATACTAAATCAGAGTGAACAATACTTCTCTATAAAGTTATTAAGTTGAAATAATAGTTCGTAATGCCCAGTTAACGATACTGAGTTTGTGTAATAGTTTAGTAGTCATCTGTGTTATTGATTGAACATGGCCAAAGGTTTTGTCGTTGATAGATCTAAATTTGTTAAGAAATCTTTCAGTAAGTTAATTGATCTGTTTTTTTGGACGTGATCTAACAATACGTCTTTTTTCGCGATTGTTGACTTACATGCTCTTCATCCGGAGTTTTCTTATTTAAGTCGATGATTGTCTGGAAATATTATCTCTTTGTTGTGCTCAATTCAACGCGTTTAGGTAATAGTAATAGTTCGTTAATAGAAAATAATATAAGCAAAATTCCCTTACAATGTTTCACTTTCCCAAACTATTACTCACCCCTCAGTTTCCGCCAAGTACCTAGGCATAACCATAGATCCAAAACTGAATTTTAAAAAACACAATGCTGTAATAAAAAACAAAATAACTACCAGGGCAAAATATTTCAGATCCCTGACGTACAAAAATAATGGCATTACTACTAAAATGGCAGTCAAAATATACAAAATGATCTGTCGCCTCTTACTGGATTATGGTTGTGTCCTCTATCTAAATCCCAACCTTCCGCAATATTAATGTTAGCGAGCGAACATCCCTCCGTACCCTCACAAAACTCCGGCATCCACTCAATATCTTACATAACATCCTTCTAACCAGCTGCTACCTTAGTTATCCCTATTTAAGAACGCCTTCGATTCCTATCGGAGAAATTTTCAAAAAATCCTTTCAACTTTCACATACTATCCCAATACTATTTTCCCAGAAATCCAAACATAAGCCTTAAATTTAAAAGCCCACATTCTACCATTTTTTTTTACTTCATATCATCATTTTATGTATCTATGCATTAAAGACTGACGCCATCTGACTGGACAAAGTCTAATTTGGGTACTATTGTTTGTGCAATATAAAATATTTTATTAAAATAATTTAATGCAGGATTTTCATTTTAGGCAAATTTTTATGCAGCGACAGAATACTGTAGATCTTATAACATGCACTTGGCCAGTATTAATTCACAAGAGGAAAGTGATGGTTTAGCGAAATATATCCAAGCTATAGGTAAGTACTACAATCGCATACAAAAAAATTAAATACTACTAACAAATGCTAGATCTGGGCTGTATGACAGATGATCAAGTTGTTTATTATTTACTACGATAAGACGTCAAGCAACACACTATGTCTGTTCCAAAACAAGACACACTTAATTTTCCGGGCTGAAATTGTCTGTGTCACATTATTGGGTATTGTTGAATGCTGCTATTCCATGGATTGCTGCTTTGATTTCGACGTAACATAGGTTAACCAAGCTTCGTCGCTTGTGACAATTTAATTTAAAAAATCATAACCCTCGACAGCATTACGCACAAGGAAGGTCAAAGCACTACCCAACGTTTGGTTTTGTGCTCTTTCGACTATATTTTTGGGCCCATCTTTGACACAGTTACCGATAATGCAAGCGTTAGGTCGCAATTACACTTCTTAAAACTTGAAATAACGAAGAGATTGTGTAGCGCCTGTTCTGTTTTACCTTTCGTCAACTTTTTGCATCAAATCGTCTATAATGAATTTCAGCTACACGTCTTCAGCACTAAAAATGCGGATAATAGCGCGTACCTCACAGTCGACGGGGGGATTTTAAATACGCACAAGACAGTGTAAACAGGTTCGGTTGTTACCGTAATTGTCAACAGGATAACAATACGCAGATGGCAGCTTTACAGCAAATAATTCCTAAACGGTTTTAAAACAATGCCTCATTCCTTATAAATTATGATTAGATTTAATCAAAGCAGTATAAAATTTCAAAACTTACTTTCCTAAACTAAGAACATACCAAAAATCATTAAAACACGAATTATTTACTTGTTTTGTTTCAGGCTATGGAAATGAACGTTTTTGGACATCAGGCAACGACTTAGGTAAAACTGGATCGTACAACTGGATGTCAACTGGTGCACCGATGATATTTCGAAATTTTCTACCTACTGATCCCAACCACCTAGCTTCAAAGGGCGAAGTAGAGCACTGCATAGAAATTTGGAACAAAACTGGCTTCAAAGAATTTAAATGGAATGATCACTATTGTTCAGTTGAAAAATTTTTTGTATGCGAAACTTATGAGTGCGATTCAATAAGTTACCGTATTTTACCGTAATATATTATATACATATCATATATATATACTCTTCAACATTAATTGACGATGATATTTTTCTAATTAAATATGAGTATATTGTAAATTAATATTTAGTTGAATAGGCTTCGATTAAATAGAGAAAAAATATTTGAAAAAACTGAAATTGTTATTTTTTTAATCATGATATCTCTTATTGCTATTAGTGGAAGATGACGGTCTTGGACCTCATTTGTTCTTCTCTGTCACCCGTTTCCTCTTCTGCGATGTTCATGAGTCTCTCTAGTTCGTGCCTGATAGCAGCGTATGACCTCTGCTGAATTCGCTTAATTGGGGGCCATATTCATGTTGGCGCACACACTTTTAAAACAAACGCTGAAATGTAAAACAGCAAAGAACCGAACATAATATTTGACCTGTCAAATAAGTTATTACCATTTTTATTTTTAAAATTTTAATCATTTGCTAATTAATAAGATAAGATTAACCCAACCAATGAAATTATCATTCTTCGAAAACATTTGGTTAGTTAATATATATAATCTCATCTAAAAAATAATAGAAATATTAGGACAAAATATAAGACCTTATTATATGACATTGAAGCAGAAGCTTGCTTGCTTTTTAAAATCCTTTACACATACAGATCGCAAATACAGCACGGTCGGCCTTTAATTGCAAGCCATTTATTTGGTAAATGAAAAGTTAAAATACTACCTTGAAGGTGGAAAATTTTTAATATTTACAGATCATAAGCATTTGTATGCTGTTACCTTTTTTTCAAGTCGAGGTCACGGACACCTCACCATCAGGCCATTCGCCATTGATATTCGGTAGGTTCCTGGAATGGACATTAATGTAGAAGTTATTTTGTCGCGAGTCGTAATTATTTCTTTGGACATACCCAACCTCGCTAATTTATAATCTGAGAACACCGAATTAAAATTCCTTTAAAACAATGACACTACAGTAATGCCACTACAGCACTCAAACTGGATCAGCTCACTCCAACAACTACAGGTGCCTTGTGGATTGTAACGACCAATTTATGCATTAGCCAGAAGCCCAAGTACTCGTCAAAATTACTGCAAATTCCGTTTGTAAAGTATTTCTGCAAGATTATTACTTATCGCGAGAATCAGTTTCAGTCCAATGATTTAAAGAAATTATATAATATTTTTGGCATCACAACCCCTACCATTCGCAAGGTAACGGTTTGGTGTGAACAACAACAATCCAAAGACCTTGGTTTCACAACTATTAATTTTATTAGAAATTCGAACCCTCCTCAAAACGTTTCTTACGCATACGACTCACAGTGCGTCTATGGTAAGACATTGTGTTAACCAGGAGATTTCTTATTCCCGAATTCCTCTCCAAAATCAGTCTCAAATTTTACCATCGGCCTGAGAGATAGGATGAAGACACTTAGTCCGAAATTGTTTGCTTATTCCATCGCAAATCGTTCATATATTCTAATTTACAAATTGAAGCTATGTTTTCATAAGGAAAGATCACGCAAAGCGACCATTACAAAAGTTTTTCATTCAAAATTATCCGTCGAAATTCGCTTTTTTTGCAGTGAATATTAGCAGAAAAATCTATACAATTCGTTGCAAAACAATTACACAAACCTTCTTCACACAAATGTTTTTAAGTTCATCTTTAAATGCACTAAACAAAATTAACAAACGTGTAACTTTTTTTTCTTCTGTTTGTTTTTCTTCCTTCGTCTAGGTAGGGGTAGTGTAGCATCACCAGTCGAAACAGAATCGGAGATCACTTATGAACAAGGGAAAATATGGTTTTGAAAACTATAACAATATTAAGCTCCAATTAAAAAATCAAAATCATTCAAAGTTCGTGTGTTTGCGATTCCTTTGTACGAAGACTACATAGTTTAATTTAATTCTAATTTAATTTAATTTATGGAGATGTTATTTGTTCAGCTTGCTTTTGGTTTACCAGCTGGTCGTTTTCTTTCTAGTTGGGAGTACCTTTTTTACAACCTGTGCTACTAGTATGTTTTGTACATGCGCAACCTACCTGAGTCGTATTACACTTATGTGTGTTGTAATCGGTGGGTTTCTGTATAGTTGGTACAATTTGTGATTGTATATTATTCTCCACTTTCCATTATAGTTTATCGCTCTATATATTCTTCTCAGTACGTTACTCTCAACGCGGTCTATTAGTTCTATGTACTTCTCAGTGATTGTTTACGCTTCGCTTCCGACACTACTATCCGGATGAGGGTTTTGTATATGCGGGTTTTTATTTCTCAATGGATGTTTCTATACTTTATAATTGGTAGCAAGTAGAAGAGGGCTCGGTTGTCACTTGTTATTCGTTCTTTTATCTCCATAGTTTCATCATTTTGATTATTCACATTGGAGCCTAGGTAGCTAAAATTCGATGATATCCATGTGTCCATTACTTTAACATATAAATTTTGTTTTACTTTCGTTGATTGTCAATCCAATGCCTTCTGTCCCCGCTTCGATTTTTACGAAAGCTTCTTTGACTGCTGTCGCTGTTTTTCCCAGGATGTTAAGATCATCCGCATAGACCACTGTTTAGACGGGCTTATTTATAATGGTGTTGCTTAAATTGATTCCTGTCGTTCTCATTACGTGTTTTAGTGCCGGATTGGGACTAATTCGTCCCCTTATTTTAATTCTGTGAGTGAATCAAATTCGTGTGATGGTTCTCCTTCTACTCGTACGCTGCATTTGGTGTTTAGCATCGTGGTCTCACTAGCTTAGGGGGTATATTGAAATCAAGCAGGATAAAGTAGAGCTTGTTTTATCTATACTGTCATACGCCTGTTTAAAATCTATGAATAGCTGGTAAATATCGATGTAAAACCCCAGATTTTTTCGTATTTTTGTCTAATGGTGTGTACTTGGTTGACCGTACTTGGTTGACCGTAGACCTCCCTGCGAGGGGTCGAGGAGACTGCTGGTAGCGGTGGGGGCAACAAAACTCCTATACGTCGTGCCAGCATGGGTCAAGGCCGTACAGTCTAAGAGAATCGCGGAAAGCCTTCGTGGGACCCTTCGTGTGGGTGCCCTCAGAGCCCGCTGGCCGCAAGGGCAATGGTATTCTGGGCGCGAAAAGGGGGGGCACCCAAACGGTGGCTAAAGTATGGACTCAGGAGGAATGGCAGAGAAGATGGGGCGAGGCGAGCATGGGCAACTGGACCAGGGCTCTGATTCCAAGGGTGGAACTATGGGTTAGCAGGGACCAGGGAGAGCTGGATTACTTCGTTCGAGGATCGAAAAGTTGGAGGGGGCGGTGTGACGGTGACGGCCAGCTGTGATGATGCAAGGCACACTATGTTTGAATGCCCGAGATGGAACAGGGCGAGGGAGACGCTTGCTAAAATCCTGGAGGAAGTCCAGCAGATCACGCTGGTTGGGCGAATGATCGACAGGATGAACTGCTGGGAGTTAGTGGCAAGGTTCGACAAAGCAGTCTTGACAGGAAGGGAGAAGGGACTAAACTGCCAAACGCAGTTAACTAAATTGTTGGAATCACAAAGAAATAACTTTTTTAACTTTGTTTGTATAACACTGGCTTTATTAAGTGACTATAGTTTCGACAATTTTAACTTATCGTTATCAAACTAGAATTACTTAGTGACTTAATAAAATCAGTGTTATACAAATAAATTTGAAAAAGTTTTTTTATTTGTGAAGAATACTGTATAACGAAGTAGAGACATCCACCGTTAACAGTTTAAATTATTGGAATGTTTAGTGATTATTGTAATATTTTGTAATGTAGTATGTAGTATTGTAATAGGTATATTACTTATGTATGTATGTATTAGATTTGTACAAAAATATAATAAAAAGGCAGCAAGGGTTCTGGGCGAAGTGTACAGTTCCACCGGAGCTGCGAGTTCAGGGGGGCCACTCCTTGAGAAAAAAAAGACCTTCCAGGTTTGAATCATCCCTGGTACTCCCCGGTGGTGTTTGTATTGTTCAAGTTTGTCTCTGAAGATTGTTGTATATATCTTGAAAATAATACTCAGTTTATTCCTTAGTTCCAAAGTGAACAAGTGAAGTAAGGAATAAACTGAGTGTTTTTCATTTTCAAAACCCTACACGTAAACTCAACCAACAATAGTATATATATTGCTGTTTGTGCTAAGTAGTGATATTTCCTAGAGTTGTTATATGCGAGTTTGTATCCCTTTTTATGTATAAATTATATGAGGCTAGTGTTCCATACTTGTGGCAATTTTTCTGCGTTCCAGATTTTAGTTATTAGTTTATGCACTATTGCTTCTAGTTTTTCTCTGTCATGTTTTAGGAGTTCCTTTGGGAATTGTTTATACTTGGTGCTTTATTGTTCTTTACCTTTTCGAGTGCATTCTATATTTCTTCGTAGATGGGTGGCTTGTCAGGTTCCTTATTATCAGTGGCTTCTAGACATAGGTTGGATTCTGTAGTGTTATTGAGAAGATCTTGAAAGTGTTGTTTTCAACTTTCTTGAATAAGTTTTTTTCCTGGTAGTAGGATCTCACTTGCAAATTTGCAATGTTATGTTCTCAGCTGATACGCCCTCTTTCTCGAATGCAATCGTCTTCGTTCTTGTCGGCCTTTCTTGCTATGCTAGTCTGTCTCTATTCAGGACTTCAATAACTTGTCTGTATTGTATGTCACACCATTCGTTTCTGGTTGTCTTTGGTTTGTATCCTATTTTGATTCTGCCGCTTTAATTATTGCTTCTTTGATGATTTACCAGTCGTCTTCGATGTCTTGATCTTCCGACCAGTTTCTCAGCATGGAGGTTTTTTCTATGAGTGTTTTGGATCTCCTTCATACAGCTTCTATAGTGTATTTTGTTTATGTATGTCTTTTCTAAGAAATTGAGAGGATCTAATGACTAATCCTCTTGACATAGCTGTCTTTTTGCTCTATCTCTGCGTTTAAATCGCCTATGATAATGTTATTTGCTTGGATGCGTTGTAGAAATTGTTTTTTTCCTCCCGTCTTTCTCTTTTGTCTCCGCGTGGGCAATTATAATTTTACGTTGGGGAATTTCATTTTGATCCTTAATACGCATCCCCTATCATTTACCCGTTTGAAATCCAGTATATTTTCTTTCATTGTTCTATCGACGAGAAAGGCTACTCTTAGATAATTTTTATTATCATTTCGACTAAAATCGTTGGGTTCTTTGTGTCATAGATACTGCTTCCTTTCCATCTGGTCTTCTGCACAGCTAGCATCTTGATCTTATATTTTACCATCTCATTTTGAATTTCTCTGAGGGTTCCTGTCCTCTCAAAACTTCTCACGTTCAATGTTTTAAATCTTAGTTGCTTATTCCGTTGAAGACCCAAACTAGGTTATTTTCGTCCGGTTTTCAAAGCTTGACCTTTCTTAACATTGTGTTTTTCCAAGCATCACGCCCAATCCCCTTATCGGAAGGCCTCGAAATGTACATCTAGCGAAAAAAAGAACTAAAAACTTGTGAAAAAAGTGTTAGTGTTTGTTTTCTAAGAGTATAAAATAAATCTTCACGTAACATAAAAACAAATTTCTACACTACAATTTAAATCCCCTGTGTTTAATCACAGACTCTAATTTCGATGATAAACTTTTTTATTAATTTCCGTTATTTTGTATTTTTCTTAATTTAAGATCGAATTGACGAAATAAACATTTGGTTTTGATAATTATATTATTTTGTCAGCGATTAATGCAAGTTCATCTAATGGTTGATATTCTGATCTAGCTAAAACTTGACGTACCTCAATGCGTAATTTATTTTTTTAAAGTTGTATGAGAAAAGATTTCTAATGAAGAAGAAACAAGTTAGAATTGTTCATTTGATGTTTGGCAAATACAATTTTTAATTGAGTAAAATAAACTTCTGGATCGTTACTCTAAATGGAGGAGTTTTGAAAAATTTAATAGTGTTAGGAGAAATATGCCGTTTCGCTCCACCTAGAGTTTATAAAGGGTAGTAATATAGTTGTCAAAGTAGAATTAGAATATACAATATAGGCCGAATCTAATGGAGCGTGACTTATAATATTATATACATTGTGGTGTTTAGTAGTCGCATTAATACTAGATTTATACTAACTATTATTACAAATATTAACCGGTGTTGACTTTTATCACAAAAGTACAATTCTTTTTTGCAGATAATCTCACTTAAAAATAGAGGCAGTTATAAATGACTATTTAAGACTTCGGGGAATGTTAATGAATTTTCGGCATTAAAACATAAATAGTAAACCTTTCAGTTCTCAAGACTCTTATACCTGTTACTATTATTTGGTTCTTGTATAGAAAATTTGATTTTTCTTCATGTTGACTGTCACTGACCTTTGAAATATAAAGCATTGCATAGTTTAATCTCTTTAATGTGTTTTTATCATGATGGACTTTTCTGTACACTTTAATAAGATTTTTGACAGCAGTGTTAAAGTGTAAGTGATAAAAAAATTCAAGGTGTGTTGAGTGATTACCATACCTTCTTATTTCCAGATGCTTGTCTAAGTGAACATATTAATTTTACTTTGGAATAGTTTCTGCAAATTATTTGTTGCATCCCTACATAGTGCTAGAGTAAATACGTTTTTTACATTCTATGTATGTGCTGCAAACTTAAATTGCCTAAGAGAATTGAACTAGGATGTTTGGCCATCAAAATGAGAGTGTTGAATTTTTATCAAATTTAAGTACTTAGAATGATTACCGTGTAGTCGAAACTAGTCACTCAAAAATAAATTTTTAAGTGGTATAAAAAAGTAACAGTTTTCTTTATTCCTTTTCAATTTCTATGACTTTTTGATTGTTGGTTTTGTATATTTCTTGCCCAATTCTCTCGAAGATTCCAAAAAAAACTTCTTTTTTTTTAATTTCCCAACAAATTCGTATCAATTTTTCAGCCTTCAAAAAAATTTAATTTCCAGATTCTTGGAATTTTTTTAGAGGATTTTATAATTTTACAACAAATCCTCTGAGAGATTTTTAACATTTTTTTTATGAATGTGTCATTTTTTATTTTTGTTTGTGTTTGTATTCCAGCCTCAAGCATTTTACTACAATATTATTAAGCAAGGAAAAGTGTCCTGAATACTTTTCATTAAAATTTCTTAAATTTTCTAGCTTAGTCTTGTTTTGTCAGCTACCAAAAAAAGTTTAGATTCCTAGAATTTTCTTCCAAGGTTTTAGAATTTTTAAACAATTATCCTTTCAGACTTTTAGAATTTCCAATTAATTTATTTACGTATATTTATGTTTCTTCGTTATCTTTGTATTCTAGCATCAAGCGTGGTACAATATTATGGTATTAAGTAATGAGAATATTCTAGTCAAAACATATATAAATTAACACTCTTCTTGAACCTGCATAATATTGTAATACTTTTAATAAAATATTGTAAAACTATGTAAAAAATAATAAAATTAAATTATTATAAGATATTTATTTCATAAATATGCATACTAACTTGATTTTTTTTTAAATTTATAACAATTTTTGTATGTATTAATAGACACAATATTTTTCTTTGGGGTAGTTTTATGTAAGAAAATTAAAATACTTAAATTACGAAAATTTTTAAGCATCAATTAATTTTTAATTCTGTTGAATAAATAATTAACATTGTAATTTCGGAGAAATTACTGTGTATACAAGTATGATAATAATTTAACCCAGAAAATATATGCCTGATAAGAAACACATGATTTATTTTTTATTTGAGAAAAAACAATCGTAATTTATAATTATCGTCACTGTTCGTATATTAGTTAAGTACTTAGTACATATAAATGTGTTGTATAAATTGATAGGGATTATAATTCAAAGTGAAGTACAGCTTACAACAATGATTTTAATTAAGAACATGCAATTATTATCAATACTAATATGCATACAATTCGCTTATATTGTCAATGGTAAGTTTTTTTTTAAATTTATTCACCGAATAAAAGAATAACTATATTATTTATTTTTTAATTATTACAAATCCATCCATCGAAAAAAAACCGAATACACTTGTTATTACAAGTAATAGCTTATTTACCTCCTTTTAGAGTTAATAGAAGCGCACAATTATAATATTATGTTAAAATATTGGAAATTAAAAGAATATATTTTCTTAAATATGAAGAATAATATTTAAAAAAAATTTGGAGATATTGAAGACACCATTAAATACTTTAAGATAATAAATATTACTTCAATTTAAGCCTTTAATTTCTATACCGATGCCTGTAGCTACAAATTCGAAAGTTAATTCAGGAGATACGGAATTGAACATAAATAAATTGCCAGAAATTTAAATTGTTAACATTATTTATTCTTCCCTGTCAACAACAGCAGATTGGTTTTGATCTATTTTACATCTCATCGCCGTAGCTCAGTTAAAAACTGAGTTTTATATTAATTATAATACCATCATCATAATGCCATTGTTTTCTTCTATCTTCTTTTTCCCACCCTAATTTCAATTAGAATCAACAGATTCTATACTTCTGGAGCATCTTTCTTAATCCATTTTGTCACCTTTTGCTTCTTCTCATCCATTCCTCGCACACTCCTCTGCTAAATGTCTCCAAGCACCCTTTCCAATCATACATAATACAAATTTTCTATAACTGTATCATTGGCACTGGTCTAGGGAGGGTTTGCTAGCCGCTTTTAAGCCTAAAAACAATCAATACACACATAATCTTCAATCACTATCTCTACTATCCTCGCCAAAGTAAAGGTCTGGTCTCTTTTCCCCCTTCCTCTGCTAAAACCTCCTTGAGTATTTGCTAACAAATTATAATTCTTAACATTCTTCTCTGGCCGGTTTATTACCACGGTCATGGTAATCTTATGCACGATATTCATTACTACTATATCTATGAAGTTGTCTTCATCAGCAATATCGCCTGTTTTGTTTGCCGTGCATATAATCCCACCTCATTTTTTGCAGCATACTCTGTACATGGCACTACTAGAGGAGACAAGGAAAACAAGCGATATCATTTGGAGACGGATTTTAAGGTAAAACAATTAATGATTTTTCTTGGTTTGCAGAAAAGGTCGATTATATTTCTAAACTTAATCAACATTATAATGATGAATACTAACGACAAAATGGTGAAGCTTATAAATCCATAATGTGCGATGTAAACCAGTGATTATAATTGATTTGAAAATGAATTATATTTTGTAGCAAAGTTCTCGTGGCTTCAATTAATTTTAGACGTCCAGATTTTTAACTTTCTAATGAGTTATTTGCAAAAGTAGTTAATTTCTTTATTTGTTCTAGCTCAACATTCTGGCTGTTATGTAATTTCTGTAAATTAAAAAAAAATCAACAATCTTTTACCATATTTTCCAGATTTTTAGAATTTTTTACTATCTTTTCAGATTTAATTGGATTCTTCTTAAAACGTTTTAGACTGTCCGTTAATAAACGAAATAATTTTTATTAATAACAATTTTTTGTTCAACTTTCTTTCTTATTGGAATTAATAAAGTATTAGACTGGTATTAGACTTTTTTAGAGCCGTAGAATTGAAAATTCTGCCCAGCTTTCTGTAAAGTGGTAAAAATGCAGGATCGCCATGTAAAGTGATGCTGTTCGTTAACGCCTTGAACTTAGGGAGGAGGACACGTCATGGAGACACTGTTTCTTCTAACTACGTTTATTCACTAATCTCGTACATCGGCTTAAGACTACTTACGACTAACTTAAAACACAGACGTTCAGGCATTTATACTCCGGTAGTATTGTTATCACAGCAATTCCGGACTGACACACATTCTATTTCCCAATCAGCAAACTCGTGCATTCCATTACATATTATTTCTTAATATAAATTGCACATTATCAATTATTAATTACAACGTCGACAATTGTGTAATTTGTTCCATCACACTTTTATCCTAATGAAATTAAAATTAAAATATTCTAGTGTTTAAATTTTAATATTATGTTACTTATACTATTCATTCTACCCTTTTTTCTCTAAAAAAAATTTTTTATTCATAATAAATTTTTACTCTATTTTTATGTACCGTTACAAGTTTGTTATTAATTTTTAACATCACGTTTGCATTATCTTCTCCTACAACCTTAAATGTACCCTTGTGGTATGCCGGGATCGGTTGTTAACTGCAGACTCTTCCAGTGGTACAGCTCAGCCACGGGTTGACATCAATTATACTCGGATATTACAAATCAGTGGTACATTATTATACATAGTATAATATACACAATTACGTGGACGGGTACATGGTAGTTCTTAGTCTAGCGTAGTCTATAGCAGTCTCTAACAGTCTATATCTATCTATCTCTTAATCTAATACAAAAATGTCTTATATACTAACTATTTCTAGGGCACGAGCCTGATGCAAGTAAATATCCTTGCATTAGGTCGTTATCGCCAGTTCATGGGAACCAGGTATTGACAAACTCAGCATTTCCTCAAGGAATGTTTATTGCTGCGTCAATGCCTGTTTACTATTATATTTCATAACAATAACATTATAAGTATATTTACTAAACACTATTTATAATAGTAAACGACGAACGGATTACATTACACCCTTATATACTTCATCAAGTTTATCGCCTACATCTAATTTATTTTTTCGTTTTAGTTTAGATTCAAGTAATTGTTCTCTTGCTTCACCCCATGCTGATTTCAGTCTGTACTTTAATTCATTAGCATAATTATCAAAATTATAAATAGGTTGCCGTTTGCTAATAATATTACTTGGTAATATACAACTTTTCCCAAATACTAATTCATAAGGTGTATATTTTGTTTCTGAACGAACACTGTTATTAACTGCGAAACACCAAAACGGTACCCATGAACTGCAAGTCTCAGGAAATTAGGAAGTTTGAATTCTTAAATATTCATTTAAATGTGTATGTGTGTATTTTCCAGTGCTCCTATGATGATATGCTGTAGAGGTTAATTGTGTATTCCCTAATAGCTTTGAAGTTTCTTTAAAAATGTTCGCTAAGAATTCAGTTTCTTGATCAGTAACAATATCTTGGGGTATTCCAAACTTTAATATGAAGTAATTGACCAACGATCTTGCTACAGTTAAAGCTTCTTTGTTTTTTAGCGGATAACAATTAACGAACTTAGTTAATTCGCACTGAATTGTTAGAATATATCGATTATCTTCTTGATCTTGAGTTAATGGACCCACAAGGTCTAAATAAATTTTTTCAAACGCTGAAGAAGCGGTAGTGGTAACTGTTAAAGGTTCAGTGTGAGATCTCGAATGTTTGTACCTCTGACAGTCATCACATTTTTGAACAAATTTACTAACATCTTCTTTTAGTCTCTCCCAAAAATAATATCGTTTTATATTTGCATGACCTCCCGTTGGAAGTAAATGGAAATCATTCAGTATCACTTTTCGCGTTTCCTTATATTCAATTCGTGTTGCTACGTTTATAACACATACTTTAATTTTTAATTCTCTTATCTTTTTAATTTGTTTTGACAATCGGGTTATTAATTGGTAATTTGCCGGACTTTTTACTATAAATAATTGCGCAATTTTATTTTCCTTACAAATTCTTTCTAAACTTCTCAACTCCGCGTCTAGGGCTGGTGCTGATCGAAAGCCTAGATTAATATAGATTACCCTTAATCTTTTGTCATATATAATTTTTCCAGATTTTACCTCTTGTTCGTTACCATAAGATTCTAACTTTCGTTTTGAGATATGTGTTAATTCAATTGAGTTTTTTGGTGCCTTTAGTAATTCCAGTCCCGGATGGCCGGTCCGATCATTGATAATTTCACTTACACCTTTTACTGATTCGTTATAATCATTTATGTACTGTTTTGATCTTGTCACTACGTTTACATTGACGTTATTTGCCATATCTTTAAGATCATTTAAATCAATTTTTATTCTTGATAAAGCATCTGCCGTTGTATTTTCCTTCCCTTTTTCATACTCGACAGAAAAATCAAATTCCTCCAATATTAATCTAAATTTAGTTAATCTGGATGATGGATTGTTCATCCCAAAAAGATAAATTAACGGTCTATGATCAGTAAGTACCCTAAATTTTCATCCATATAAATACGGTCTGAAATGTTTTACGGACCAAACGATAGCAGAGCTCTTTCTCTATAGTTGCATAATTTAATTCTGCCTTGTTCAAAGCTCTGCTAGCATACGCTACTGGTTTATTGTCTGAGTTTGATAACACCGCGCCTAACGCAAAACCTTAAGCATCTGTTGCTAAAATGAATTCGTTATCGTGTGAAAAATTAGGATATTGTAAAACTTTTGGGCTGACTAAACAGTTTTGAAGGGTTTCAAATGATTTTTGGCAGTTTTCATCCCATTTAAATATTGTTGCCTTTTTGCTTAATTTATTTAGCGGATTTGCAATTTCAGCGAAATTTGGAATAAATTTTCGGTAATAGTTTGCAAAAGCTACAAATCGTTTACATTCATCTGTATTTTGTGGAATAGGATAGTTAAGAATAGAACTAAATTTATTTGGATCTGGTGATATACCTTCAGCTGAAATCACATGACCTAAATATAATATTTCTTTTTTCAGAAATTGACATTTGGCAGGATTTAATTTTATCATAATGATGGTTGCGACCGTTACTATGTGGTAATTCATAATGAACACTGAATAAAACACTTGTTTTATTCAGTGATTTAATTTTAGTTTTACGTTTCGAAGTCTGTTTAATACTTTTACTAAATTTTGGTTATGTCGCTGTAAGTTATTGCCGAATACAATTAAGTCATCAAGATATACGAAACATGCATCGTAGTTTAATCCTGGCGAAAACCAATTTGATCTCGTTTCTTCAATTATACCCTCTTTGAGCATTTTATTAATTTGATTGTCAATTCCGATTTGCTGAGATTATGGTAGTCTAAATGGTTTTACATAAACTGGATGTGAATCTTTTTTAACCTAATATTCTCTTTTACAATATTTGTTACCGTCAATTTATCCCCTTCTAAAATGAATGTATCAGCGTATTTTGCACATATTTTGTGTATTTTTGTTTTTTCTTCCTTATTTAAGTGATTTGCATTGATCATATCTAGTAATTTATCAATTCTCTCTACTGTAATATCCGAACCCTCAAAATTATATAATTCGAAATCCGTTAGTTTACTAATTTTTGGTTGAAAATTTCTAATCTGCACTTCCCGGTCATTTGTATTAAGAATACGTACTGGAATTTTGCGCGCGTTCGGTCTGGCTATAATGCCTGCCGTAAACACACCGTCTGCAATTTCTAGCGGCATCACAGCACACTCATCGATTTCATTTGTCGAAAAATATCTAATGACTTCGCACCGAGGTGGAATGTGACTCGTTGTAATCAGATTCTATGTTTAACACGATTTTAGATGAATTGTACCAAAAAGAAAAGATACATTTTTCAAAATCAAGTTGTGCTTTGTGTTTAAGACTAAAATCAGAACCAATAATTCCATTTATGTTACTGTATGATTCTTGCAAAATAAAGAATTTATGTTTAATCGCTACATTTTCCATTTTTAATAATAATTTAATAGAACCTTTTGTAGTTGATGAACCCGAAATTCCGTTTACCTTTATTTCTTCACTTTTGTCAATTAATTCGTTTTTATTTAATTTATTTGCAAATATTATACTAATGGATGCCCCTGTGTCTAGTAAAAAATAATAATTCCTCATTTCCGTTATGTTTATGTATCCTAACGTAATTTAAAGAACTACTTGCAAATGCACATTCCGATTTTTTATTCACGAAAAAACTGATTTTCAGTTTGTGTGTTATTAGGTTTTTTAATTGCATTAGTAGTAGTGTCTGTCGATCTAGCATTAATTCGCGCACCGCGTCTCCCACGATATGCGAACGTTGCTCGTTTCGCGCCTTGACCTCTATTAAAAAATCGTTGAGGTTGGCAAAAATTATTTACCGACCTATTTCCATTTTCGTAATTTTGTGTTTGTCCCCTAAATTTTCCGAATCTCTGATTATTGCTTACGGATCGCGTGGTATTGAAGGATCTATTTCGCGGAAGTTGCGATCTATAGTTAATCTTATGCATGTGGAACACATTTGCATTTTGCGACTTGTTCTCCTCGTCTAACGCAATTGTAATTGTTTTCTTTAAAGTATCGCAGTGTCGGGCTTTTATTATTGTTCTTAGCTTGTGATTTTTAATTCCGTTGCAAAACGAATTGATAGCAATATTCTCGTTAACTTTACGCAGTGATACCAATAGATTTGCATTGTCTCCCGCCTGGGCAAGAGTTAATTCGCTAAATAATTGTTCAATTTCGTTACCGAATTCCTGAATTGATTTATTATTTTGTCTCGCCTGATGCAATTGGCTCGTGAGTGTAGTTGTGGATTTCCGTGATACGAAATTTTGTCTTAAATCCCTAATAAGATTCTCTACGGTATCATAATTTTGATTTAATCGAATTTTCGCATTTTCGGATAGTCTAGTTTTTAGAATATATTAAAATTTTCTTTAATCAGCATGTAACATTGAAGCATAAAAATTAATTGAATCTATTAACTTCTTTGTAGAATTTTCACTACCATCCATTACGGGCAATAGACTTCCCGCCGTCTTTAAACACAATTTCTAGTTCATTTTTAATGAAAAACTGATAAATTGTTTCCTAATTCTAGTTTAAATATTATTATTCTAACGACTCTAAAATATTTACGTTACATTTTTAACCGTATTAAGCACTAATTTAAACGCTAAAATGTCCGCCATTCGCGATTATTATAACGCACTGTTTGTGTACTCACTAATTGTCTCGGACACGTACGTTGTGCAGCTCCTGGCTTCGGCTGATCTCCCGTACCATCTTCTTGTCGATTTTTCTGTTACATCGGTGCCATTCCCAATATAGAACTGCACTGCAGCATAGGAATAGAAACAGGACACCAACTATTTCCAAAATATTAATTGGAACCCCAAACGTACCATTGCTCCACCATTTCCCGCTTGGGCAATTATAATTTCTTCTTCCTTTGTGGTCTGATAATTTCGTCGTCATCTTTTGTTTGATAATTCTTCATCATGGGAAATTATTTAATTCAATTACCATAGTTCGCAGGGCAGGATCGCCATGTAAAGTGATAAAAATGCAGGATCGCCATGTAAAGTGATGCTGTTCGTAAACGCCTTGAACTTAGGGAGGAGGACTCGTCATGGAGACGCTGTTTCTTCTAACTACGTTTATTCACTAATCTCGTACATCGGCTTAAGACTACTTACTACTAACTTAAAACACAGTCGTTCAGGCATTTATACTCCGGTAATATTATTATCACAGCAATTCCGGACTGACACACATTCTATTTCCCAATCAGCAAACTCATGCATTCCATTACATACTATTTCTTAATATAAATTGCACATTATCAATTATTAATTACAACGTCGACAATTGTGTAATTTGTTCCATCACACTTGATTAAAACTTTGTGTACGTACACGTTCGATACATTTTTTCGATGTCTGCACTGAACACTATTTTATGTTGTCTCCATCGAAGCAATCGGTGATGTGATAGTGATGCATATGCCCAAGTTCAAGATACTCTCGTATAAGTTTGGAGTATTCTTCGTTAACTTTTTGCAACAGTTTTTCCTGCTGAATGAATCTAGCTGTAGTGCGTATTCTGGATTTTCCAATTGCTAAGGGTTTTGTAATTAAAGACAAGACAACAGTATATCTGCCGTCTGTTCCTCTTTTTGTTGTTTGTTTGTAGTATTCTTCGCTAATTCTCAAAACTTCGATAATTTTTGGTCCTCGCTGTTCGGTGATATGAGGCAAGCAATTTCTTCTCATGGTTTGTTATTGCCTCCAGTTACTATCCATCCTAACTCGATGTTCTGGAGTAGGAATCCATTCTTCTTTTTCATTCCTTCCAGTAGAATTTGACTGTAATGCCTTGTTCCAAGTAAAATGTCTGTACATCCAGGGAAGTTTAATGTTTCATCTTCAAATTTGTCTCGTATCTTATGTGACAATGGATGTTGTCCAGTTAGTTTTGGGAAAACATACAATTGAGCTCTCAGTTTAAACGCACTTTCTTTCATTGACAATATATTTTCGAAGTGGATGTTTGTTTTTCGTTATTACCAATTCCAGTAATTACGTTGTGGGCCTATTGTCGAGGTAAACTTAATGATTGAGCTGCATGTTCAGTTATAAAGGAGAACTGTGAACCTTGATCGAGTAGTACTCTACAAGTGTTGTTCCTTAATTTGTAGTTACTTGACTAATACAGTTGGTAACAAGTCTTCACTTTCAGGAGCTTGTACTGTTTGGGAATTTGTTGCTCTATTTTGTTGATGTGCTCTGTGTTGATTTGGGCGAGAATCCCTGTGTGGGCGATGTTGATGGTAACCGTTATAGGCGCGGCATCGTAAA
Source organism: Ontholestes murinus (assembly GCA_963969525.1). Classification (NCBI taxonomy): domain Eukaryota; kingdom Metazoa; phylum Arthropoda; class Insecta; order Coleoptera; family Staphylinidae; genus Ontholestes; species Ontholestes murinus. Next base: position 43,100,232 of record OZ018393.1, on the reverse strand, counting down.
GTTGAGTAACATGGTTGATTACTCGTGTGTTTTAAACAATTCTTGCACAATCATCGATCTTTTATCGTCTTCAGTCGCTCTTGTACACTATATCCGCTGTTTGTTGGACACTGGTCAATGTCATGGGTTCCATTACATATTCCACATCGTTTCCTGTCGCTCAATATGCTAGTATTATACTGAGAAATCCTATTCAGTTCAATAGAGAGGAAACGTTTCTCTAAGAATGGGAGTATGGTATCTAGACTTGGTGTTGCACTATAATTCAACCTACCATTGGTTCCCATGCGGTCGTGTCGTAAACCATGTTGTCAAACATCTGTAGGCATTCTTTTGTAGTGTCGTGAAGAATTTTCAGTTGATTCGCAGCGGCTGTTGTACTCGTGGGCTGGTCTAATAGTTTGTCAATCAATTGTACTATGAGGAGTCTTTTGTTATCATAACGACGTTCTAATGTATCTTATTCCGTTATGTAGTACGCACTTAACGTAAGAAGATGTTTTATAAGTTTTACCGGTTCACCACGTATATAAACCTTTATTCAAATTTTTCTACTGAAGACAATATAATATTTTCATGAATCATCTTTAGAAAAAGTTCTTGAAAGTTTTTCCAGCTTTCATATCCTCCATGGAATTGTGGTATAGTTTTTGCTGACAGTGGCACATTAGGTCATGCCGGTTCTCTGGTCTGTTCGAACACCTTCAGGTTTTCAAGGTGCGCTTTGGCTTCATTTTTCTTGACAAACAGTGCTTCAAATTTATTACGATTAAAGGGTTGCTCGGTTTCCATGAGTTTATGATAGGAGTTGCTTATGGCCATCCATTCTTCATCAATGCGATTCAGCCATCACTTGACTTGAGATGTGTCCAATGTTTGATTGTAGATTCGTTGCAATGACATCTCAAAGTCATTCTGATTGTTAGTCCGTTATTTGCAGGATTACCTGATAGTGGAGCTACAGATGTAGCAGAAGACTGTGAAGCATTCAGATATGCAGAGGATTGTTCGGTCGTTGCCAGTTGAAGTATTTGCATATATCTTTGTTCCATCTTCTAAAGATACCCTTGTGTAAAATACGAATGTTCAGCAAGGTTGATTTTACACATCGCGTCTTGTGCTAAAACTTGTGTCCAAAGTTTGTTAACATCCATAATGAGTTTTCTGCGGACGCGAGTAGTAGGCGGCTTCTTCGCGTCCTCAAATAACGCGAGAAACTGCTGGCTGAAAGTTTCTTGTTGTTTTGCCAACGTATTAAGTTTGTCCATGTCGTTGGACCCGGTGGATCTCGTTTTCGACGTGTATTCATAGTTGTATGTTGTCAAGAGTCTTGTGCTGGAGCTTTATATTTTGTCTCTAGTCGAATTAAAGGTTTGTAATTACCTCTCTGCCTGCATACGAGAGGTTAGAGGACGTCTTCCTCGGAGAGGTTGTCCTCGGAGTTTATTCTACGGAGAGATTATTTTTCGTTCTTCCTTTACTTCAAAGAAAATAGCATGCAGAGGCTCCGGTACTCAAACCTCAAAGTATGCACAAAAATTTGCTGGTAAATATGTCGAAATTTACAACGGTTTGTAAGTTGGCGATGATGACGGTTCGTCTTTGAAATGTTGTAAAATTAAGGTGTTGTTAAAGCTTCTTGTGTGGAAGCGTATATTTGACTCGGGTCGTAAATCCGAATCTTGTCGTCAGACCAGTTGGAGGTCGTCTTCGTAGTGTTGTAGAAATTGGTTGTTGTTGGGCTTCTGTTTTGATTCGGATCGTAAATCCGAATTGAAATAAATAAAAATACTGTATATTTTCTGTCTAACTTTTGTTTATAATTTTTAGGCCAATTATTTCAAAGCAACTGAATTTTGCCGCGCTCATGGTATGCAATTGCTTACGATAAATTCTCAGGAAGAGCAGGATTTATTAGAAACCTATATCAAAGATGCTGGTAAGTCATTTACACATTCCCTTTTAGAAAATAATAATAATTATATCGGTTTAATAATTTGTATTATCAATATAAATAGCTTCATTGTTTATTAATCCAAATTTTTTTCTTTAGACTTAATTATCAAAATGGTGATGTATTTTGTTAGTATTATAGATTCTTTTAGGATTTTGGAATAATATATTCTGGACGTCTGGTAGTGATTTGGCACACGAAGGTTCATACATATGGATGTCTACTGGAAAGCCATTCACCTACAGAAACTGGACACCGAATGAACCCAATAATGCAGGCGACGCAGAAGATTGCATTTGTTTGTGGAACAGAGATGGTAATGGAATGAAATGGAATGATGGACAGTGCTCAACCCCGGAATATTTTATATGCGAAGAGATCATTTCTAATAATTTCTTAGATTTATTATTAGCTGCCTAAAAGAAACTTAATAATGTATTATAAGTTGATTTATGGATGTGGGAATACATTTCAAAGCATATATATTTGAATATAAAGATATTCAGCATGGATATTGTTAAACTAGTTTCTTAGTTTTTTTAAATGGATTTGATTAAGTATGATAGAAGGAAAGTTTTAATTTAGAAATTGTATTTAAAATTAAAATAAACGTAGATGTGCGAGCAAATTGTGTATCTTGATAATATTTTAATTTCAGAACTTCCCATGATTTTCCTGGTAGTATTAAAAGAAATGCTTTATACAGATAAATATTATTTTATTTACGTTTTTTAAATAATACATATTAAAACTAAAGTGACCAATTAAAAATTTTATAGAAACAAAGTAAAAATAGTATTGAATGAATGAATTAATTAATTAATATAACTAGAGTCACAGTAAATAGTTTTCTCTCTTTCTAGTATGTTAAATAGAAAGGTATGTACACTGAGTTCCATGAAGGAACTAAAAACCTCGAATCTATGATAAGACGAAAGACTAAAAATCCGCAATACAAGCTGTCAATCGTACCGTTCCGAGGGATGGATGGTCAAATGTGAGTTGGTCTCGAAGGGTGTCCTCCGGATACCTGGTGACCTCCGGTTCTATTAAGTATTCCTGTGGTATATGAGTATTACCATAGGTGACGTATTGTTCTGCTCCTCTCGTTGAAACTATAAAGGAACATTAAATAAAAATTCATCAGGGGAGTCAACTTGTCTAAAAAGGGGCGGGGGAAACGCAAAGTCCTCCAACTATTAATAAAGGGGCTTTGGCGCCATTGCCATTTATTGTAAAAAGGTGTGATGTAGTGATAAAGTTGGTACATTTGCTGTATCAAAATTCGCACAGCAAGTAATCTGCAAGGCAAGCTCAATCAAGAAGTTAAAGAAAGGGCTTATGATTCAAGTCATAACAGACAGAAAATCTGTAAACATGGTGGAACTAGCGAAATTTTTGGAATTCGATGTAAGCATCAACGTTTATAAGTTCTTGAATTATTCGAAAAGGAAAATTTACAGTAAAGATCTGGTAAACTGAACTGATGAAGAAATTTTGGATAATTTGAAGGATAGAATTGTAAATAAAATACGTATGATCAAAAGAAAACGAGAGAGCCAACTGATTAACACTCCATCTATTGTATTAGCTTCAAATGCAATTGCTCTGCCTAAAAAGTTAGTTTAGTTTTTTAGCGGTGCTTCATGTCAGTGGCTAAGATATACATCATCAAGGTGTTAACATCTAGAATCTGTACCTGCGGAAAGCCCATCCATGAAAGAATTGAGAGCATATAATCGTTTACTTGTGTAGTCTGTGGTAATAATCACTCCGCTAAATATAAAATTTGTCCTGCTATGTTATTAAAAAAAATCAATTCAAGAGCCTAGAATGAAAGAAAAACATAGCTGAGAAAAGGGTAGGTTATATCTGAGCTCATCCCGTTAATAGCTAAACTAATAGAAGAAGCTTTCTATTCCCTTGCAGAAAGGGAGAAACCCTGCCATTGACAATAACAATCTGTCAACCAAAAGCCAATAGCTCTTGGGCTAATAGTACACAAGTAAACCCTGCTAGCGGTTCTTAACACAAGTTGAGTTTATTATTAATTTTTTGTTGATCTTATTGTCATGTTTGTCTTTATTATTTTACTTTTATTAAAAGAGTTAGAACAAATGGTTCAATGAATGGTTTCAAGTTGAATATCATAATCATAGCCTCTTCTATATATGTCTTCAGGAGACTTATTATTATCCTCACCATTTGAGGCTCTGCCACGTCAATTTGCCAGAGAAGAAATAGGTATATCTCTAAATGGAGGAGCTACTTTTATGAAGATGGCATTAAGGACAGGCCTTTAACCGTAGCATGTTAAGTAACATTTCGACAGACTGTAATCATATCCATCACCCAGATGGAAACTAGGAGGTTTGCCAAGTTGTTTAACTGATCCAGCAGTTGCCTAGCTTATATTTATTCCTGGAAGATTTAAACGAACACAATTCATTGTAAGGCTGGTCGGCTGTCGATACTAGAAGTAAATATATGAACTACTTACTGAACATCGCAGGTGCCGCACTTCTAAATATCGGACAGCCAACTCATTTTAATGCCTCAAATGCAATTGATCTAGTAATATCTGCACCCACTCTCGCTACCCGTCTTTACTGGCAGGCCCTCGAAGATTTATATGGAACCAATTAGTTTTCGATTGTTTTATCATAAAACATTCCAAGGACCATAAAACTTAGACTCAGCGTAGACCCAGGCACTGGCGCCTGAATCTAGAAGAGTGGGATAAGTATCAAAACGATGTCACGTTAACTGATAACTTTAAAATATTGGTTCTACTCTTTTAAATATTAATCTGAGCATTGTTAAAGCAGACTAAAAGAAAATAGGTATTGGATATTATTTATTTTATGCAACATGCTAACAAAAGTATTCCAATGTTATACATAATATTTCTTTACAATGATTTGATCGTACTAGAAAGGGCTTGAATTCACTAATTACGCGTTCTTCCATTCTCATCCTCTATTCATCTGGCAAAAGTTCTGCTCTACGAACACTTTTTTAATTACTATTTATGAAATAACTTGCCAAATATGGCCTTTTTGTCTCAAAAAGGGATTATAATTAGGCACTAGGTGTCATTATGTTTGACATAATAATAAGGTGAACCTCTGGCTCGACCATAAAGTCATCTGACTGCTAGTGAAACGTTGGGGCTAGTTAAGTTATCGCAGAAACGCGCTTTTAATGTTCATAAAAAAGTTCTTACGAAATAAAATCTTACAAAGTTAGCAAAACAAAAGCGGGCCGTTACCAGCCGTAAAATCTCACAGCCAGAAACCAACTGATGAAAGAACTACGTAAACTTAATGTCAAGTGAGATTAGAATCACAGATGTCTAAAGAAAAGTGCATGCGTGGACAGTGCCGGCTATCTGTCATAGGCCTTTACAATCATCGAACCTCCTAAAGTAGGGGAAGAATTGGCAAGGCACTTCTTTAGCACATGTAGTTCTTCCAATTATTTACTTGAGTTCTTACATAGGAAGGACAAACTAGAAGTTCCAATTGTTTTTTCCGCACATTCGGATCCTTTCACAATGAAAGAATTTAAAGAGGCACTTATTACTAGTAAAAACGTTTCTCATAGCCTTGATAACATTTCAGACAAGTGAATAAAAAATCTGTCTTTTGTCAGTAAAACCAGTATTCTGGTATTATACAATCTAATATGGGAAAAAGGAGATTATGAATCAGTATGGAGAAAAAAATTAATAGAACCTCTTTTTAAATCTGGCCGGTATAGATTCTGCTATTTAAAATGATTTTCTGGGGCTGTGCTCTTTGACTTGCGTTAAGTTGCATTAGTTAAAACCGAAAGGCCGTCTGGTTTTATTTATCCTTCTCTTATTTGTCGACACAAATGTATCGATTTCTAGGACTCATTTTTGATAGGACTTTGTCATTCCGTCTCTATATTAAGGACCTCTCTATGAGGTACAAGAAGGCACTTAATCTAATTAGGTGCCTTTCTAACATTAATTGGGGTGCGAGCAGAGAGGTTTTGCAGAGCATTGTATCGGGTACTTATTATTGTTCCACTGTCAACATTATCCACGGACCGATTTCGATCCTTTTTGGATCTCATCAGCGTAGCACATCTGAAGACAGGGAAACGGAAATGTACTTCGCGTTTTAAGCCTACGGGCATCCGTAATAATGTTCGCATATGGTAAATATTTTATAATTTACATTATAGTTAATGTTAGAGAAAACATATTGATCACGTACTTTCTAGGCAAGCGGTGTTTTAACTTAAATTGGAAATAAAATATGATCAAGCTACTTTTAGACGTATACTACGCAATAGTGCATTTTTATTTGCAAATATTTTTTTTTCTTTCAGGCAGTTTTTCGATTAGCAAAATACTACTTTGAGTAATATAACTTAAGAATATAATTATTTTACTTTATTTTTGCGCCACAATTATTTTTATTAATTTATTTATTCATTTTACTTGGGTTGTCGCTCTAAATAATTAAATTGCGTGAAAGCAACGCCTTACTTGTATAAAAGTAGAGCGACGATTGAATAAATTTGCTGAGCAAATTATCCGTTATCACGTCTGTAAAAGCCGTGATCGTCTAGTGGTTAGGACCCTACGTTGTGGCCGTAGTAACCCAGGTTCGAATCCTGGTCACGGCAATCTGAAAAGGAATTGCCACTGTACAGACATTTTTGAATTGTTAAAAAGCAAATACTTTCATTCAATTTTTTTGGTTCGGCATAATATTTTAGCAAATATATTGCTTTGTCCGTCAATTTACATATGATAAATCCTGTGAAGAGAACAGTTGCGACCATTACTATGTGGTAATCCATACTTATAATTAATTGAAAAATTCACAAAGTGTAAGTAATTTATTTGTGGTTAATACATAATGAGTGTTTCAATTCGGAATAAATCCAGGTGCTCTAGAAAATGATGAAGTGTGGTAGTTTTATTTTATTAAGTTTGGAAATATCATTTTGGGCAAGAGCTGCCTCGACAATAGCCAATTTATTAGTCAGCATTGTTTTATCTTAATAGTAAGTTACGTGATTTTTGGCTACAGATCGAAATTAAGTCAATTTTCTGATATTTTACTCCAACACAATATCGAAGAAAGTCTTTTAGAATGTTTTTTTTGTTAAGCTTGCTGATGTTTTTTAAGAATTGACCGTAGTGGCAAAACGAGAAGAAACAGTAGAAATAGTGACAAGAGTAGAGGGTAATGAAACCTTAGTAAGGGGTTTATTTATTGACAACTTCTCATTTCCGCCATTAACACTTATGGTATAAAATTTAGAATTTCAACGAATGACTCTGAATGGACCGTCATAAAAAAACGTCTATGCAATTATTTAAATCTGCAGAGTGGTGTGAAGGGTTATAGCTGAACTAAGCGTTCTGATCTTGACATTCAGGCCGTGAATAAAATTTGAGCTTGAAGAAGTAATTTTATGAGAGAAGTTGAAAACAAAAAATTTCTAGGTAAGCGTAAGATCTTACTGTAGATGTAGTAGCTGAAAGCGATGATTTTTGAAAGAATCCGAATTGAGATAGTTAGTTCCTCGGATCGTCTTTTTTTGTCTATTGAGGTTCTCTAGCAAACCGTGACAAGCGGTTGTGGACCTATGTGTGATACCGAATAATTTAGAAATATGTTGAATTAAAACAGAATCATTACCGTCAACAGAATTCCTAAACCTGTAATCCAAAAATTTGAAAGAGCTTTGGAAACGGAATGTCGGTAAAATATTTAAATAAAATATGTAACATTATGTTTGTTAATATAACAACCATTCGACATAGGGTTGTGTAAATTTGTCAATACAACCTAAAATGTATCTGAAATTGTTACAAATGGGCAAAGGGCCGATGATGTCGAGTGTACATCAGTGGAACTTAGGGATTGGTGATATAGTATAACGCTAAACTTTAATTTGTTGGCACTTTTACGAAGACTTAACAATCTAAGATATATCGCGATTCATCCGTGGCAATATATAATGAGATATTACCAAACGTTTAATTGCTCGAACGCCGAGATGTGTTGGTCCATGCAGAGATTGTAAAATGTTGAATTTCAAGACTGTCGGAATATAGGTGCGTCTTTTAGTGGCGACTTTCCAAAAGTCAAATTTTAATTTATCATCTTCGGATTGTAATTTAGCTTGGTTGGAAATTTTGATGTAATAATGTAACAACAACGTTGTTTTCCTTACACGAATCTGATGTCAGTGGCTCCAGTCTCCATAAATATCCTTCTAATGCAGAACCGCGCCAGCAACGAAGTCAGATGCGTCTACTATAATTCTTAACTGTGCAAAAAATTCTGGTAAAACAAGCATTGCATAGTTTGCCAGTGCAGCTTTGCATGTTGTAAATGTTTGAAGAGCTGGTTGAGACTAGATTAGTGGTTTATTGTGTAAAGTTTTTGTTGTAAGCTTGTTGAGTGGTACTAAAATAGTTGAGTATAATTTAATAAATTTAAGATAGAAATTAACCATGCCGAGAAAACGCTGTAATGCTTTTTAATCAGTGGGTTGTGGTAAAGATAAAGTTGCTTTAACTTTTAATTGAAGGCGTTTAATTCTCGAACCACTAATGCTGGTGTTCATTACCTATATCAACATTAACCTTGAAATGTCGAATTAAGTCAACGCCAATCAAAATTTTAATAGCCTATGAGTGTTTGAAAAGAGATTATTCGCCTAAGCTCCCCTGTAACTAAAATTTTTGACCTCGAATTAGTATCATGAATGTATGCATTTGCGCGCCTTGTTTTTGAAAATTTGATTTGAGAATCAGGACCTTGTATGCATTGATTTTTTGATTCAAAAAAAGGAATTGATGAACTTTGACCTAAAATGTTGTTTAATTATTTTAAATAGTCTAAAATGTGGTTAATAAGATCTTGTCAATGTATTAAATTTTAATGATAAAGTAACTAAATAAATTGTAGTAATTGAAGATATCTTCCCACATTTGGTCTACCCTTTCAACCAAATTGGACAGTGATGTGGATTCTGCTGAATTAAGAGAAACAGTTCACAGAGAAGGTTGTCATCAATGAGTGTTTTGCCAAGAAACTATTGGAGTTTTCGTAAAAGTTGTAAAGGATCCCCTAATACCTCTCGGGACAACAACTGTTCTTCTTAGTCTACTTAATGACCTATGTCTTTAATGTTTCATATGGAAGATATTGCAGTGGCTTGACTAAAAGTTCTTTTACTTCTAATGCTACCTCTAAAGTAAAAAAAATCGAACTGATTTTGTTATACATGAGTTTAGACTTTTACCCTTAATTCAAATAAACCAAATTGAGGTGTTCGCACGAAAGAATGGAAGTAACGATCATTTAAAATTGTTAATCGAAGTTTATTGTTGCTCCTCCATTGAAATTAATAAAAAAAAAGAGTTAAAGAAGGAAAAGATAGAAATATAAGGTAAGAAAAAAAGAGCGCGGGGTGATGTTACCCATCAACTAAAAGTGCGGATGTTACATGTGAGCTTTGGATGGTATTATGGGGTCAATTTGATTTGGATTGCAGGGATTGTGGTGGGGTGCTTTCTGGCCTGGAAGCTGTGGGTTTAAATGCAGTTGTTGGGATGTTCTGCTTTGAAATGTTGCGTCCTAATGAAAGCAACTGGAAGGGCAAGCGGCAGTACTGATAGTCTTCTAGTTTTTTGATGAAATCGGTGCGTATAGAGATCACGTCGTTGATTGTGTAGAATACGTTGGGGTCAGCAACTATTTATATTATTCGCTAATTGAAAGTACTAAATTAATCAAACTTTCTGAGAGTAAGGACAATGCTAATAATAAATAAATTAAAAAAATGTAACGTACTGAAGCTATTATAATTTAATGGAAATAATAGTACATTCTTCAACGAGCTTAGAATGACGGCTATTATTCACGTGGATGAAGCTTCGGACACGAGCAAGCGTAGCGAGCGAGTGTTAGAATCATCCAAGTGAAATAACCATTCTACGCAAGTAGACTATAATAAATTTAATCATAGTTTTTAATACAAATCTTTATTAACACTTTTGAAATAAATTTTAAACATTGCAATTATAATATGACCTGCCAAGTATATAATAAGTAATTTAATTTTACTTTTTTGCAAAAGTTATAGTAAAGTTGCTACAATTACTGATATTTAATACAGTCGGTGTTGAATCTTGATCAAAACTCGCCTCATTTAAAGTGCTAGTCTGTGCTGTGTGTTGTATATTTTGTGCGATTCTAGTACTTTGTTCTACCGACTGAAGTATTTTGTTGGCCGTGTTCATTCTATTTGTCATAGAATCATCCACGTAGCCTTCAGCTACGGAGGTACTCTTCCAGCCTCCATGTCGTTTGAGAGTTGTAATATCTCCTCCTGCATCAGCCAATAAGGTGGCAGAAAATCTACGAAAGCTATGTCTGGTGTACAGATTTGGATTCGGTAAATTTAAGTAGGTTGCTATTTGTCTGCCCATTGATGCAAATTTGTTAATTCCAATTTTTTTGATAGTGCATTTTCCATGTTGGTAGTTTAAGAAAAATGAAGGAGTTATTACATTCGCTGGGCGCAGTGCAATATACTTTTTGCATATTTCATAAAATTTACCTGTAACAGTAAATTTTCTAACAATATTTGTCTTAGTGTAAGGTATGGTTATTAAAAGAGCTGAATTAAGGGTTGAATGTCTTCCATTTTCATTGAGTGCATTTCATTATTACGGCAAGCTCCCATTATTCCTACTATACTTTTAAATTTAGGCAAAAGCAATTACATTTGGATCAGTAACTTTATCAAATGATAAATAAAACTTACTTTGTTAATTACATTTGTTCCGAGATATATATAATCCGGAGATTCTGTAATGAATTTATTTATATCTTCTGCACTAAATATTTTTGATTTCTTCGCCTGAAATCCTTCTTCTTTTCGTTTAAGGAAAACCCGCAATTTTGGATAATTTTCAATGTTAATTTCATTGTAAACATTTAATGTACTTCTTAACATGGAGTATATTTTCCATAAAGATGACGATTTGTATTTTTCGGAAAGTTTTGTGAAATATGCTAGGAGAATGTTTTCCGAAAAGGAACTTACATTATTGGATTGTGTCCATTCCATAAATTATGTATAAACTTGAGTATACTGCTTTCTGGACTTTTCCGGCAGTAAATTCATTGTAGATGCTTGTGCAATTTCTTGAATTTCGGGAGGCGTACATGTTAGTTCATTATCACTATCACTACTAACGTCCATTGTAAATATTATATTAATAACAATTATGCGATACAACAGCAATAAATAATGAGTGTACTAGACGTTATAAATAACTGGTGTATTTGACGTTTCAAATGGCGACTTGATAGGAGGTTGCTAAGATACTCTCGATTTTTCACATTTAAAGCAATGTAATTTTTTCATATTAGCGTGAATTCTTAAAAATCAAAGGATGTGATTGGCCAATCTAGAGTGATTTCTTTGTAGGAATTCACGGTGTGAAGAATTTATGCTATTATTCAATTTAATATACAACAAGATTGAGTGTATTATTTAATAGTCGTAGAGAAATAAATTTATTTTGATACCCAGGAAACGGAGGATAATAAATTAATTAGTATTTGTTTATATTTTCATTATCAGTAATTAAGTATTGTTATTTACAAGTTTGTAGTTTGTGCAATGAGGGAGTAATATTCTGTAGTATCAAGTAGTTTCAAGTAAAAAAATACTAAAACAAAAATTTGCTGTAAATAATGTTTGTAGTAGTAGCATTATTAACTCATTATCAACAATTTGTCAATAAAAATATATATTATTAATAAATTACCGATACAGTTTGGTAAATATTGAAATGTTTACTGCAAAAAAAAAGATTATTTCCAGGATGACTGCATCAATATCTACCTAATTATTATATTCAAAAAAAGTCTGTACCGTGACAATGTATTTTCACATTGCCGTGACCAGGATTCGAACCTGGGTTACTACGGCCACAACGTAGGGTCCTAACCACTAGACGATCACGGCTTTTACAGACATGAAAGTGGTCAATTCTTTAAGTAAATTCAATTATCCGCCGTTCTACTTTTATGCAAGGCGTGGCTTTCACAATTAATTATGTAGAGCAATAATCTAAGTAAAAAATAAACAAAAAACATTATAGTGGCAAATAAAACAGAGGAATGTAATAATTATGTTTTAAACACATTTATCCAAATAATTTTGCTTATCAAAACTTTATCAAGAGAAAAAACAAACAATTTTTAATCACGAATTTCATAATATATGGCTGCGTAAGTAGTTTTGATAAGATTATTTAATTAATACATATAATAAATTACGGTAAAATTCCATTAGGTTTTACCATGGATTTTAACAATTTTTATTTCTATAAAGATTTATTGCCAATAAAAATTTGATTGATCCTATTATATAAGGCATGTGTTTAGGTAAAATCACGTTAGTATTTTTATATGTTATACATTTTTTATTTTGGATATTAACAACAATGATGTAATGAAGAATTTGCAATGATAATAAATTACATTTTCTAGTTATATATATTTCACAAAGAGAATTTCAGGTCAATTTAATATTAACATGTTGAATATAATGTTATTTATTACGTTATTTGGAAATGTTGTTGATAATTTTTATTATCTATATTAAAGACTAATCCTTATAAAAAAAAATTCAATCAATTAAACAATCATCTTAGTCAGTGTGTTTTATTTATTGCATATATTTAAAAGTATATTCAGATACAAATACTATTATCTATTATATTTATTTGAAAATGTGATGATTTTTTTAATAGTTTTATATTTTCTGGTATGAACTTATGGCCTGTTTCAATTGAGTGGCTAGGGGTTCAGATGTTTAATATGTGCGACATGTTCTTTAAATCTAGTTTAAATATTTCTTTGTGTTTGTCCTATGTAAATTTTGTCTCAATTGGAACATTTAATGGAATAGATTCCAGATTTCTCCAAGTTCTATATCTATATCATTAAAAGTGTTGCCTAGTAAATTAGAAAGTTTTGTATAAGTTTTTTAACTTGGGAACATGAAGGTCAATAATATAACTTGTCATATAGGAAATCGCATGCAGTATCAAGATCTATGCAGCAGTACAGACAATTTCAGTCAATTGTCGAGATATCGCAATATAAGTGTACTAAGTTGGCCTCTTTGTAATTGTACTTGAGTTCCTTATTCATTTGGAAATTTGTGAATGCATCAGATTTAATAGAAATTGAGGCTGAAATGATGTTCATCTTCAGGAACAAGTGGTTCGGGATGCCGATACGGCCAGATGTGATGATTAGATCCAATAGTCTATTATTAAAATTACGAATTGTATTCTTCTGAGATAAATCACAAAATTCCATGATTTTATCAAGTGCCGTCTTGTAAATATTATTTTTGGATGAAGATACATAATGTTGATAAGACCCTCAGCAATTATTATATGATTATAGTTGTAATAGAGGTTTCCCATAATTGGAAACCATGGTGGTGAACTTGGGTGGCATGTACACACATATAATTAAAATATTTGTAGTGCCTAAAGTATCGCGAGGATTTTAAAAGAATTGACAGTGACGCAATTATTAAGTTTTTCAGAACAGATATTGTTACTAATAACAGTTATGACTCCTTCTCTTCGATCTAGATGAACTGAAATGAAAATGAAATTGAGTTGGGGAAAGAGTTCCGAATTATGAAGAACTTCTTTGATCCATGATTTCGTAATGCAAATAATGTAATAGTTGGTAGTATTTATAGCGTTGTAAAAAGAAATGGTTTTGGTATTTTAACCTATGGCGTTTTGGTAGAAAAGGATTAAATGGTTTAGCTGCTGCTTCCTATATGCAAAGGTTTGTGCATTATGATGGAATATCTGTTGGGTTATATTCGGAAAACCTTTGCGATACGCAATCGCTAAGTCTTGTTCTCCCTGATCAGTACGAGAGGTAAACGTTACGCGCAGTTTTATTAAGTAGTCCCGTTGAAAAGGTGTCTGATCCGGTTTAACTTCTACTTTCGGAAACTTTCGGCTTAGACTGAGAATAGATTTGGCTTTATCAGCATCAATGTTGGGATCAGTCTCAGTTAGATTAAATAAGATGATATTATTTTCATGGGATTTCCGTTGGTTCATTTCATTTACCATGTAAATCATCGTATCAGAATTGTCTTTAATGTTTATGGTTTCAAGTAACTCAACACTATTAACTAAATCATCGAAAGTTTGTTTAAGACGTTTATTTTATTCGTGAATTATTTTAACTTCATCATTGTTGAACATTAAAAGAGAGGAAAAAAGATAGGCACAATCTTTTCTCCACAGACCCTATTGTGAAGATTTTTAACGAACAAGAGGGGCACGAAAGGAAAACATTATTATAATTACAGAGGAGTGCGGAATTTCCCATTAAAAACCTAAATTATTATTACATTTTATTTTAATAATTTTATCTGGGTATCCACAGAAACGTTAAAACTTGCAAAATAACCGTGTATACAGACCTCTGGAATGTGTGAATGGAATTCAATTTGGCATAAATTTAATTAAGGGAAATCACTTACTAAACCCTAATGAACCATAAAACAAAATTTTCGTAATTATTAGGTGAGTAATTCCTGTACAAACAGTTAATTTAGAGCACACACACAATACATCCACATATTCGTGATCACATCCAAATAGAAAATACTTATGTGTAATACCGAATAACTAACAGAATTCCTTCCAAGTGTTGAATTGGAACTGCCGACCTTGATTAGTAATAACCTACGCCGGAATTCCAAAACATGTAATCCAACAATTCAAAACGTTTTAAAAGCGGAATCTGTAGTAGTTTCGACATGAGGTTAGATTTTTGGCCAACGTGTAAATCTATCAATACAAACTAAAAGGAACCTGAAATTCTTGCAAATGGCCAAAGGACCTATGATGTAGACGTGTACGTCAGGGAAACGGTCGTCAGGGTAGCCGAAAACTTCGTCATTATTAATATAGTCTGACGTTAAATTTTAATTTGTTAGCAGTTTAGCAAGATTCAACAATCTGAAGAATGTCGCGATTTATCCGCGGCCATATATAATGAGGTGTTACGAAACGTTTCATTGCTCGAACGCCGAGATGCGTTACTCCGTGCAGAGATTGTAAAATGTTGGATCTCAGGACTGTAGGAATATAGGGTCGTCTTTTAGATAAATAGATGCGTTGGTATCTGGAAGAGTAAATTGCTCAAGTTTGAGTGAAAAATTTTAGTTCATTATCTTCGGCTTGTAATTTAGTAAGGTTGGAAATTTTGAAAGAGTTAATTTTTACTCGTAGTAATGTATCAGCAACGCTGTTTTCATTTCTTGGCACGAATCCGATGTCAGTGGCTAATTGGACGATGTAAACTTTTTCAATAGCTGTACAAGAGTGACCGTAATCGGAAATACCGGCTTATTTATATTAGGTGGTAAGACGTGTTTCTTCTAACGGGATTAACCTTTCTGGGGAAACGGTATTTTTTGTCTTAATTATTCCTAGTAATACGTTGTTATGTGGGATTCAATTGAAATTCAACAAATGCAGTTCTTTTCTTCATCTTTATTGCTTCAAGCATATTTAAATTTGTTAAATGTTTCTATAAGTTGACATTATTAATTGTAAATTTATGTACGGTTTTTATTAAATGATCCGCGATTGCCGACTTTCCATCATTAAAGATTTTTTAATAGCATATATGTTCTTTAAACCATGTGTTGATATTTCTCAGTGTTTGTTCTAAATATATATTTTATTGCAGTTAGGTAATTTTTGAATCTTTTAATTGCAAGTTAACCCGACACTATTATATTTACTTCTGTTGGCGAAAAAGATCTAGAAACAAGACCTCGCTAGCTACGAAGTCAGATGCGACTACCATAATGCTTGCTTAACTCTGCAAAAGGTTCTAGTAAAGCAAGCATAGCACAGTTAGCCAGTGAAGCTTTGTCTGCTGCAAATGCTTGAAGAACGGGTTAAGACTAAATTAGTACTTTATTGCGTGGAGTTTTTGTTGCAAGCTGATTGAGTGGTACTTGAGCATGATTCAATAAATCATGCCAAGAAAACTGTTTTTTGTTAATAGAAAAGACAAAATTGCGTCAAATTTGGATTGAACAGTTTTAGTTTCCGCTAATGCTGGCGGCTATATTCAACAATATTGAAGTGACGAAGGAAGTAAACGCTTATAATTGTATAATTTACGTTAGCCAGTACATTCCACTTGAATGTTACATCTAAGCCGATTTATACTGTTAATTTGTAAGAGCTGTCGGTATTAAATTGCCAGAATGCCAGAATAAGTATCACGAACCTGGAACCTGGACCTCGAAAGAAAGCGGAAGAATTGGCCGACATTAGCCCCACTCACACGGTTGTAGGCATTAGCGCATCTTTTTTTGAAAATTGTATGCCCAGAAGGAATAAATAAACGTGTTCTTTAATAATTTTGTGTTATTTCTGAAATCTGACTTTGAAGTAGTATAATTATATCTGATTCATAAGACCTAGTCCATGTATTAAATTTCAATGTTAAGGGAACTGAATAAATTGTAGTAATTAAAGAAAAATTGTTGGGCAGTGATGTAGATTTTGCTAATATTAAGATTTTTTTGCACATCGGCAGGTGGTTGAGAAAAATTTCTCAAGGTTGTCAATAATATTTGTTGTACACAGCAACTGTTGAGAGTTGTCGTAAATGTTGTGAAGGTGTTTGGGCTCCTATTATCACTCGGGATAATAATATTCGAACAACGTAGTCCCTTAATAACCTCTGACTTTAACGTTTCATAAGGAAGAGATTGCGATGGCTTGAGTAATAGGTCTTTGATTTCTAATACTACCTCTAAAAATAAAGCAG
Organism: Ontholestes murinus; assembly: GCA_963969525.1. NCBI lineage: Eukaryota > Metazoa > Arthropoda > Insecta > Coleoptera > Staphylinidae > Ontholestes > Ontholestes murinus. The sequence continues at coordinate 43,083,357 of OZ018393.1, read as the reverse complement.
CGATATAATACGCTGCATTTGTTATACGTGAATTTAAAAAGTCCGCCTAAATTTGAATTTAAAAAAATATAGGTAGTGAACATTGAAAAGTGTTATTAAATGTTCTTTGCTGCTTCTCCATTAATATTAATAAAAGGGGGTGAAAGAAGAAACAGAGAGAAAAATATGATAACTGAAATTGTGAAAAATGTTGTTGATGAGATCAATTTGATTTGGCCTCCAAGTGGTATGGTAGGGTTATTTCTAGCCTAAAGTGGACACATTGCGATTCAGTGCAGTTGCTGAAATGTTGCGTCCTAATGAAAACAACTATAAGGGCAAGCGGCAAGGCTGATAGTTTCCATTTTTTTGCGTCGTCAAAGTTCTGCGGGCAGTGTAGTTACGAGATCCATGCATATAGAGATCACGTCTTTGGTTATGTAGACCACGTCGTTGATTATGTAGAACACGTGGGGGTCACCAATTTTACAATCTCTTACAATAAAGTTCGGTGAATAGTCCTGTAATATTAACGTAGAACGAAAGATATCTTACTGTCCTTCGAAATAGTTACCTCCCATAACTATGCACCGCTGAGATCTGCTATTCATGTCCTAGCACCTTTCTAAGAAAGCATCTTTTGTGATGGAGTTCAAAAGCCTCGCCACGTGCCGTTGGATGTCAATCGCCAAATCTCTTTCCGTTCAAAGCGAGTTTGAGTCATGGAAATAGGAAGAAATCTGGAATATTAAGATGGTGGATGTTTAATTTGCACTACCCCCTTTTTTTCGAGGAACTGTTTGCATTGTGAATCTACCTTGCAGCATTAATCGTCGTTCCCTCAGGTAGAAATTCTTTGTATATAATGCCTTGACTATGTTTTGACTATCGAAAAAGGTGATGAGCATTGTTTTGAAGCGTGATTTTTCTGCTCTAACTTTTGTCCGACGAGGTGATGCAGGAGTGCGCCATTCCATGCTTTGCCGTTACGATCCATGGTCATACCTGAGACACCAGGACTCATCCTTATCATCAGCTATCATGCGCACAGTTAATCGACGATCTTCCTTGAATAATTTCCTTACTTTCTCAATGTTTTTGTAACAGAAGTTCCCGGTCTTCTGCTACAGGGGTTGTCAGAAACACTTTCACTTCAAGGACACTACTTGATCTTCATAAACACGTACCAGCACCGAATGGGTTTCTTTCGGTCTTACCAAGCTTAAAATAAAACATTAAATTGATCTTTTGTTCGTTCATTTTTCTGTTCTCAGTTCTCAGAAGCACAAACGACGCTTAACTGCAAGCAGATAGTCAACACCTGCCACTATGCAGGTGCAGCGTTTTATTTCACCAGTGTTGCCAGATTGGCTATTCTGACTTAATTCACCGAACTTTATTGTCAGATTATATATATCGTTTATTTTTATATAGATATTATTATAATTTTTTTAAATTGATTTGCATATTTAGAAATTGTATGTGTACTCATTCTGTCTGGCTTCTTATTTAATCTGCATCTTCCTGTTACTGTAGAGATTTATTTCCCTTCACTCTTGAAATGTTCCTTTCCATACATGTCCGCTAACATAGGGTTTTTTCTTTTTCGTTTTAAGCCAATAAGAGTACTAAATAAAAAATAACAGAATGACGATGATAAGTGCGAATAAATGATTATTTTGCCTGGTAGGACTGAATCAATATCTACCTAATTATTATATTTATTTTTAATAACAATTCAAAAAAGTCTGTACCGTGACAATGTTTTTCACATTGCCGTGACCAGGATTCGAACCTGGGTTACTACGGCCACAACGTAGGGTCCTAACCACTAGACGATCACGGCTTTTACAGACATGAGAATGGTCAATTCTTTAAGTAAATTCATTCATTCGCCGTTCTACTTTTATACAAGGTTTGGTTTTCAATTTCAAATGAAATTGAAATGTATCAAACCAAATTCTGGATTTAAATATGGCCTTATTGATCTAAGATAAACTTATATATTTTTCAATATTTAGAATTAAACGATGAATTACATTTTCAACCCGTGTTGAAATATTTTTATGTTAATTAGAAGATTAATTAAAACACTTGGTTTAATTTTATTTATTTTATTATAAAAATCGATTTTACTGATATTTAGCCTTAATAAATTTTAAAGTTGAATATTTATGTAATTTAAAACATATAAATATAAGAAAAATGATTTAATTTTTACTTTGTAATCCAACAAAAATTATATTTTAGTTCTATTTCTTAAGATATTTGGAATTGAAACACAAAGCTCGCTATCGTTCATAGTTTAATTTAATTTATATTCTCTTCATGTACCTATAAAATCCATAAATTAAATTAAAATAAGTATATAAAAAAAATTAATTTAATTTTAATTTAATTAATTTAATTAGTTTATTGATCTAAAGATTAAATGATTTATAAACCTGATAAATATTTATTTGATTCAAAACTTTGAATATATTTGAAAAAGTCTTTAATTAAAAAAATTTAATTTTGATTTTTAGAATCTAAAATAAATATTTATATAATTCTTTATTTCTGAAAATAATAAAAATTTGTTGATTGTTGAGGCACTTATATTTTGAAAATCCATTATCACTTAATATAATAATAATAGTAAACTATTGATGATTTTCAACTTTTTATTTTACTCACTACAATTGTTTCGCTACACTGTAGCGAGTAAAATAAAATGTTGAGAATCATCAATAGTTTACTATTATTATTATATTAAGTAATAAAAATTTAAACACATTGTTCGCTTTTTATGGCCTCGAACCTTATTTTATTAAGATTAAAATATTTACGAATAGCTACAAAACCCAAAATCAAATTTAAATAAGTTCTTAAACCACATTTTTGGTTTAAATGTGCGCTTATTGATCTAAAAGTATATTTTGAATTTAAAATGATTAGAATTCAAACACAGATTTGCAAATCTATTAATTTAAATTGAGAAGTTAAGTAGTATGTTAATTAAATTATAGTGGTATTAAATTTAAATTAATGGATTAATTTTGAGAAAGTTTAAAAAAGTCTGTACCGTGACAATGTTTTTCACATTGCCGTGACCAGGATTCGAACCTGGGTTACTACGGCCACAACGTAGGGTCCTAACCACTAGACGATCACGGCTTTTACAGACGTGAAAGTAACCAGTTCTCTCAAGAAATGCATTCACTATCTGCTCTACTTTTATATAAGTAAAGTGTGAATTTCGCGTTTTATGTAAAACAATGTCCGACTAAAGTAAATAAATGGATAAAGCGATTTTTAGTATTCAAAAATTAAGGAAACTAATTATGTTTTTTAATTTTGCATATCAAGAAATAATATGGATTATTTAATATTTCCGACATCGAACTTGATAGAGTAAGTTAGAAATAGAATTAGAATTAATATATTCGTGCCAATACCTACAAAGGTTTACAATTGTCCAGTATAGATGTAATACATTAACTGACACAATATTTTTGTGATGTTACATTAAATAAAATCATTCCAAATTAAACAATGAACTAATTAAATTTAAAAGATAATAAAATTGAATAATATAACAAATAAGTCTGGTTCAGACATTTTTAAAATATACACAATAATATCAGAAATTAAACACAAACTCTTCAATACTTTACAATGCTTTAGAACGTAATTCTTATTTAATACATGATTTGAACATTTTGTTGTTAAGTTTCTTTACCACTTGTGGGAGTTTATTAAATAAGTGTGGTGTATAATACCGTGTTACATTTCGAGATAATGATGACCTCCACTGTATTGGTCTGATATCTTCGTTTTTACGTGTTTAGGCGTTCCTAGTGAGTACTTTTCATAACGTTCCACAATATATATATCGTAATGTTAATATTAATATGTGGTGAGTGATTTATTGTTATTGGCAACTCCCTCGTTAAATGCTCTTTGATAATTATCTATTAGAACATCAACAGCATAACTGTTTTAAGATTACAATCTTCATCAGAATTAATAAATCTCCAGCCAGATCTATTTAACAAATATAATCAAATATAATATATGTATGTAATAGGCTGAGTAATAACTTTTTCAAATGAAATTACCTGATAATTACTTTTATACAACAGAAAATACCATTATGATCAGTGACTCCATGTGTGTTGACCTTAGAGATGCATATGTTGTCTGTAAAAGCTCCGCCTCTTGAAAAGATAACCAGTGCTCGGCTAACATTACGATATCATAGGTGTCTTCTTATTCGTAAAGAAATGATTCTACTTCATTAATTTTATAACTTCGGATTGTATATTAACATTAAATATTTTTATTTATGTGTTTTATTTCAATTCAGTGTCCGATTCTTCCAAAGCTTGGGAAAAACTGTTCGATTGGAATTGTTATTTTAAAGGAACTGTAATCATTCGGATGTTTCAATCGCAACTTCACATTCTATATAATTGAAACCCTTTCTTCGGTTAGATATTTAATCATCATTTCTTCTATAGCATCCTAATCAACGCGTTAAACGTGCGTGCAGAGCGCCTTTTCTTTTATTTGGGGGTTCCATGATTGATGTATTAGATGCTACTCCTATTTTGTATATTTAGCCAAACACTATTACTACTCGTCTGGAACTGTTATTATTTCTCTCGCTGTTTTGAAGAATTCTGGGTGCTTGTTTCGATTTCTCGTGTTCCACAAGATTAAAGAAGAAGTCAGATTTAAAAATATAAATAGTAACTTTTATTGTAGGGATTGGAGTGGTGTGTATAGGTGTCGGAGCACGTTTACACTTGAATATCATTTACTGCCCTGTTAGTCGAAAAACCCTATTTTTATTTATAAACAAACAGACACTGTTGTTGTATCAATGGAGTACCAGTCCTACACGCTATGGCTGGTCTCCTCCTATTTCGCCCACGATAAAGAAATCCCCTCCGAGGGTCTGAGTGGGCTCCTTGACGCAGCTAACCGGGAAGGAGCCAGCGTCCTAATTGGAGCCGATGCGAACGCCCACCATAGCATCTGGGGAAGCTCGGATTCCAACAAAAGAGGTGAGTCACTTTTAGAATTCTTACTTACTTCCAACCTCGCCATATGTAATGAAGGGAATACCCCTACCTTTATAACTGCTAATAGACGAGAAGTTCTGGACATTACTCTAGTCACCGAACAATCGTTCAACATTATCAGGAACTGGAAAGTGTCCTCTGAACACTCCTTTTCTGACCACAGATATATCGAATTCAACCTTGAAATTCAAATGCAAGACTGCCCCAGATTTGTAGACAAAAGGAGAACCGACTGAGCCACCCATACCCACCACAGTGGAGGAGCTCGATCGGATGGTGGAGGTCTTCTCCAATGCATGCAACAAATCAATAGACACTGCGTGTCCCAGTACGCCAAGAAAAGGCAAAAGCAAACCTACTTGGTGGACCCCTAAACTAAACTCCCTAAGAAAGGAGTGCCGTAGACTGTTCAACAAAGCTAAGTGCACCAATGAATGGTCAACTTATAAAGACAGTCTCAGAAGCTTCAAAAGTGAAGTAAGAAAGGCCAAGCGGACGGCATGGAAGTCATTCTGTAACCAAATCGAAGACACTTCAGAAGCATGTCGACTGCGCAAAATTCTTTCTAAAGATCCTGTAGTCCCAGGTTTCGTCATGAAAGAAGACGGCACCTGGACTAGCTCATGCAAAGAAACGCTCGAACTTCTGATGGACACTCACTTCCCAAGAGGAATAAGCAATGAATCCATGTCCACAGAAACTTCTCATTCTCAATGCCCCGTTCACAAGATCGTGAGCAGAGAGAAGCTTATATGGAGCATCAAAAGCTTCAAACCTTACAAATCAGCTGGGCCAGACGGCATCAGTCCAGTTGAATTGCAAGAAGCCCAGGACATAGTTATACCATGGCTGGAAACCATGTTCGTGGGGTGCCTTAACTTCTCGTACATCCCGAGGATGTGGAAAGAGGTGGAACTAACTTTCATTCCCAAAAGCGGGAAGATATCCCATACAAGACCAAAGGACTTCAGGCCCATAAGCTTGTCCTCATTTTTACTCAAAACACTAGAGAGGTTACTTGACATCTACATAAAAGGGAGCATAAACCCCCAGTTGTTGTCAACCTCGCAACATGCGTACACCAAAGGGAAGTCCGTGGAAACAGCTCTGCACTCCCTGGTTAGTCAAATAGAAGGAACAATGGGACACAAGGAGTTTACGCTGGTGACCTTCCTCGACATCGAGGGAGCGTTCAACAATGTGTACCCTGAAGCCATTGAGTCCGCCTTAAACGCAACTGGAATTGAGGCAACAGTTGTCGACCTCATAGGCAAGTTGCTCCGAGGAAGAAACATCCGTTCCAAACTAGGGAACTCCCGTATAAGTAGGCAGGCGAACAGGGGCACGCCACAGGGCGGGGTCCTTTCTCCCCTACTCTGGAACCTTGCGTTAAACGACCTTCTCTTAGATCTACGCAACTCCG